>JANHFO010002052.1:124655-145176 GCA_032468095.1 Pareas carinatus
TCTATGAGGGGCACCCCCCCCTCTTGGCCCAACCAGGTCTCTGTAATGCCAGCCAGGTCCGCTCCCCCCTCCTGGATGAGATCGTAAATGAGGGGGGCTTTGTTAACTACGGACCTGGCATTGCAAGCCATCAGCCGAAGGGCCTGGGTCCGGAGACCTGTACCACCCAGAGTGCAGGATGGGCCTTGGGGGTCGGCACGCGCCAACGCTTGGATGCAGCGAGGGCGCGTGTCCCTAACTCGATTTGGCCCCCGGCCCCCGCCATATCTACCCCTTCCTCCCACCACAGAGATCTTCATTTCCTCACCCTCCTGTGACCCCCTTCCCCCATTGACCTCCGAGACCCTGATGTTCTGAGATGGCCTGCCCAAAGACCCATTATTGCCTCCTACTGTATTTCCCCTCCCCCCACCCACCCACCTTTCAACCTCCCCCTTATCTTTTAAAATTTTCTTTAAAAATTTGCTTAAAAAACCCCTCAATTTCCCCTTGGCCAGGAGCCTTCTCTCGGGGTATCTCTTCCCGTCATCAAGGAGTATCCTGGGCAGCTTCACGGGCATGCTCTGAGAGGGGGGGGCATCTCTCAGAGCCCGAAGCTGCTCCGCGGTATAAACAAACATTTAAATTAGACAAAATTTTCAAAAAAGTTACAAGAGCCGCCCTAACATACGAGCCATCCAGGGTATGGAGGAAGAGGCGGGGGCACGAAAATTCCAGGGCAATGTTGATGGAAAAACCATAGCCCTCCCAGTTCTAGCAAGGAGGGGGGGGGGAAGGCAGATGAACATGAGGACAGGTGTAGAGAAAGTCAGTTTGTTAGTCAGTCAAGGGCAAATACAATGGTCTTTCTGCGGCCGTAGTTGAGAAGCCAGGTTGCTTGAGTCTGGGCCATGACAGCTTTGGGGTGCTGCCACTGCCCTCCAGCTGTCAGTAACCAGGAATCCAAGACTCCAAGAATCCAAGTCCAATTATCTGGCATCAGTTGTAATCCTCCTAGGGATGCCCCCTTCGATCTCCCGGGCATCCAAACCTCGACCGGTCTTTGCCAGAAAAACAAATAGTCCCTACCTCTCCTGTCCAATGGGGGGGGGAGGGGGGGCTGCCAACTAGCCAAATCAGCCAGTCCAGGCCCCCCCATTCACCCGATGACAACCCCCAAGAATAGATGATATCAACGTCTCTTTTTGGCCAACCAAACAGCCAAGCAGGTGGAAGGCAGTCAGAAAAGAAGCCCGTGGTACAGGCCATAAACGCCCAAACCACGATGCTTCCGTCATCGCCGCCGCCCACACTCTCCTGCCGCTCCCTTAGCCCCGTAGATGACATCCGCCGGGGCATCCGAAAGGGGGCACCCCCAGGAGACCCACAATAAAGGGGCTCCATACAGGGACCTCCCCACGACAACCGCCAACCTCCGCTGGTGAAAAGGCTGTATCATGCCACACTACATGCAGAAATACAATGTTATTGTTTTGATAATCCATGATAAATCATGCATGCTATTTAGCTTTATAATGTGTTGATAGGTTTTCTGTTGTTTAACCTGTGGTAAAATTGAGTTCAGGTAAAAAGGAAAGAAAAACGCTTTTTGCCTCAGGTAAAGATAAATACTGCTTACACAATACTTAGAAAGACCTATATCTTGAGGAAACTTTGACAGTATTCTGTACTTCAACATTCTAAACTAATGACTTAACTAAAACAGATCAATATGAGGGGATTTTCAAATAGAACAGGAATATCAAGTCCATGTTTAAAGAATGAATTTGCAAATACTAGTCAAAGTTTATCTGTATTTTGTTGTCATTTGCTCTTCTTTCAATTCCTTACAAAACATGCAGACTTGCAAGATTTGTGGCAAGTGAGGCCAGCAGTTTCAGGCCAGATATGACTATTACAGAAACATGTAACAATTGCTTATTCTGAAAACCATTAAGAAACATTCTGAGGAATACTGTATCCATTAATTTGAAAGAGCAAGAAGAAACTTCATACTTTAAAACCCTCACAATATAAGTGTCTACATTTTGCATTAACAATGGACATTCAACTGTTCTATATGAGTTCATTCTTGCAGGCAATAAAGTCTGTAATCCAGCCAAGTACTAAAGAATATTTTTAATCAAGTGAAATCAAGCAATCAAGCTAAGGTATAATGTGCCAGTTTCACGATTTACTACCAAACTTAGATCAGGAAGCCTGACAGTATCTGGTAAATCATGTTAAAATATGGTTGTAACTCACTTTTTATTATTCTTTTCCATTTGAATACATGTGTTTGTATGTGTGTGTACAAACATGTGGAAGTATGAAAATTTGTTAGAAATAAACACTTCTTTTAACCTTATATGTTATTAGCATGTCAAATCACAACTAATAGGAGATGAACTATTAACACACATAAGCCCTGAGGACTTTACCTAGATCTGAAAGTCATAATTTAAAATGAATGTGACTGAGTCCTGGTAATCTATCACTAAATTTTCTATTCTTGTTATGCTCTAACATTGCATTTGAAAATAAGTGCAAACGGGAGTGAAAAGTGATCATTTCTTACTTACAGATCTAATTCACTTAGTACTTTTAATATACACTTTTGAGACAGCATTTAATGACCACAGATAGTCCTTGGATAAAGGCTATGCCATTTCAAGTGATCAGATAGCACATTACTTTTATTTGATCATCACTAGTTAAATAATTTCAAGAATAATGTACAGTGCTCAGATCTGTCCTTTTGACAGAAAGCATGCAGCATATAACCCAATAACTTTTTAAAATCTGATCAGAATCCATGTAATCCAGAATAAACTGTGGACCTTCATATATAACAGAATTATATTCAGCATTCTTGAATATCAACTAACCTGATTAGAAATCATAGTTCAGCCACATTGGCAGTCATGAATGTTTTCAGTAGCTGGCAGTGTAATTGATTTGCAGGCAGCCATTGACATGAATTCTTCCAATATTACTGATTTAGATTGTAAGTGTATCTTGAAGATGCTGTCAGATATGTAGATATACTAATATCCTTGGACCCTGATTGTATAGTCTGATGGGGACTGGCCTGTCAAAAGATAACTGTCTAAGAAACCTGCATGGTGGTACTGCCTCTGAAGAGTCAAACTGCCATCACCATTTAATTTTTGTATAAATATCATCATAACCCTCATACATTCTTGTAAAAAAAATCACTGTGTAGTAGATTAGGCTGAAATGGTAGTTGGCTAAAATGAACTTCACATTTGGGAATATTTAAAGAAGTTTTCTCAATCCAAATACATTTATATTTGGCATTAAAGTACTGCTCGCTGTATTCTCAAATTGATTTCCATTCTGTAAATTATCTTCAGTGAAAGCAATGATGGCTTAGTTTGATATAAGGGCAGAACAAACTTATTGTGCATGAGTGCTCTAGCCTTGGACTTATTTTTATTTCTAGATTATAGTTCCAAAAGGGAAAAATAAACAATGTTACAAGATAATAGTAGAGTAATAAACCTTGTTACCTAAAATACAGTGCATGTGAAAAACAGAGGGTATTTTAAAGCCGTCAAATTTATGTATCATGTATTTTAATTTGTTAAATGATCAAACTAGGGGATTGCCACAAATCTTAAAATGCATGAGACAACATTTAATGTTGAAGGATTTTACTTTGAGTATATGTAGAGATTCACACAGAGTAACATAACTTGGTAGATGAAGAATAAAACAGTATCTTATATTTTTGTTCTTTTATCTTGTTTTGTTTAGGGGAAACCGTTCTCTGAAAAAGTCATGAACATGTTTCCTGTTTTCTTGTTCTTTCTGGCTCATTCTAACTATTGTTTATAATTCTCTGATACAGCTTCAGCATTTTGGCCTCCAAGTGGGAACACAGTAATCAAAGAGTCATACAATGCAGCCTTCCCCAATCTAATGACCTATCAGTGTTCTTCCCACAACCACAACTCCCACCCTTTCAGGCTAGCATATTTGGAGGTCACTTGAAGGGGGGTGATATACTGCATGAAATCAGATTTCACTTCAAGGTAACTCAGGCCATTCACAACATATCTATTGTTAAGTTTGCTCCAGCAGTTTTAGCATGGAAGGCATGCTTTGAGTCCTTTCTATTACTACCAACTCACTGGACCCAGGAGCTGTGCCTTTTCCATAGTGGCACTTCCCCAAAGAGGTGCTTTTTTTGCTCCAGTGAGCTGAAACCCACCCTTTTAAACATGTAATAATTCTATTAATTGTATTCATTTTGTTCATTTTATTTTACATACATTATTAAATAAATGATTCATAAAATCTGAACAACAAAAACATCCATTTGACATCGTTTGAATAATTCCATAATAACAATAACATAATAAATTATTGTTATTGTAGTACATTGACAAAACATATCACATCTTGCTTTTTCTTTTAACCTTCTGTGTAATCAGGACACAGTGTTCCAGAATAGCTGCACTAGATACAATTATAGTATTTCCATAATGAAAACACAAAAGTGCAAATATCAAGACAAACCGAACAAGTGCAAATGAATGAAAGTGCAAAAAAGCTTCAAAGTTATGAAAACATTTTTCCAACAATATTATATTTGCCTACTATAAAGGCTACTGCCTTAAATAAAGGACTTCTTTGCGGGATTTGCCATACAGTGACTGCTACCTCTCTGATATTTTCACTTCTCTCATCATTCAGCAGCCCAAGAAACATGAGAGAGCAAGAAGGTAAAAATCTTTCCATTGCACTCAAGCCCAAAATAAGCCTAGATACAGTATAAACTCACTTTGTAACTGGAATTTGGATTTCACATTTTAAAAGTGCTTAAGTTAAAGGGTCAAGATTGGATTGGAGGGCTAGGAATAATAAAATTGCAGGAAAAAAACTTTTCTTCTATCTGGGACTCATATATGACTTGGGCAAGAAACCAAAGACTCATATGGTTAAAACAGAAACCTATAAACTGTAGTGCATTATGAGTCAGCAGGCTTTAGTGGAAATGTAAATATCACTGATTTTTGCTATGTGAAATAAGTCTTAGCTGCCTCATATTTAAGGTAAGTGTCTGACCTCCAGATAGAAAGCTATAAAGGAATGTCAATGTGAAAGCATTAGTAAGATAATTGCTCTTAAGAACAGTTTCAGACTATTGGTTTTTTATAAAGGTAATACATTCCTCATAGTTTACTAATCTATAGAAACATTTTCTGAGTTTTTAAAGTAATTTTTTGTGGCTGATAACATTTACTTAAGCCATTTCAACCCTATTCCTCTGTTGACAATGCATTTTGGGGCCCATCTTCTCATCTAGTGAATAACCATGATGAATAAAATCATGTCCCTGCACATTTGCTTGAGAAGGAAAATTTTAAGTGAACAAGCACCATGATAGCCCAATTTTGTAATGAAACTACTTAAGTACTGACTTGAGCAGAAAGCAGTAAATTGAATTTCTACCCTTGTCACATGGACTGTAAACAATTGCAAGGGCACATACATGCTGTAATTTGTGACAATTACAGATGATAATATCACTCCAATATGTGATCAAACATTCACCATGTTGTGAAGAATTTATTGTTACCTCTGGAACATGTGCTACTCCCTACTATATTACTTCTATGCCATAAACTGGGATGTTTATTACCATTCAGTATAAAGTAAAATCAATCCACTAGGTTTTAGTAGCTCTCTCTTTAATTTATAATTTCTCAACAATTTATCCTAGTCTACTTTCCACAATATTTTCATTGTGGAATGGATGGAATCTGTGTTGGTACATCTCCATTTACATCCATAATTAGTTAAGATGACCTGATCCCTGTTATTTCCTAATAAACAAAAGGCAAAGAAATTGAACTGTGACAAATAATTCCACCATTAGCAAAGCAATGAAATAATAAATAAATAAGGTCTCTATGAAGCCTCCTAATGGAATCAATCAAACTCAAAAGTGCCTTTTCAAAAGGCAACTGGACTGTTTTTTCCTTGAGGAAGAAGAATAAAACATTTTGTTCCTCATCCAAGAAAAATGAAATGTTTTATTGTTCTTCCTCAAGGGAAAAAAATAGTCCAGCTGCCTTTTGAAAAGGCACTTTTGAGACAACAATGACCTGGATGACTGCGAATCTCCACAGACAATCAGTCAAACTGTTATCAGCACTACATATGGAAGATGGTCTCAGGCTCTTGGGCCTGAAGTCTACTTGATTGTCTTGCTTAGTCTTAGAAGATATAACCTAAAGCTTACAATGGAAGCACAGTTAGGAGACAAACATATAATCTCAGGTTGTTGTGGAGTTACTTAGCTCAGGAGACATTTTAGCTGCCACTGGCTCCTTTGAAAAAAATAGAAGCCATTATTAAGATGCTTGAGACAAAATAACTCCTAAGGTGTCTGATGCTAGGAAAACGTGATCTATTGGAATGAGGTTTTAAGAATTAGCCTGACATTTTGTTAGCATCTGCGGAGATCTCCTATGCCTAACTAAATTCAAAAGCCCAATGTTATTCAAGAAAAGAATATGAAAAGACCTGCCAGACCAGTGATCAACCCAGCCTTTTCAAGCTATTTAGAGTAGTAGAAGGTCTCCAAAGTTCTGGAAGAAGTCTTCATTGTCCTTGCTCTTTGGCAAAAGCAAAGCAATTCAACATAACTCTGGTAAGGCCAAGGTTGTTGGTGTTTTTTTAAACTGAGATCTGATAACATTTAAAATTAATCTTCTATAACAACATCTACGGCATAGGTGACAAATCTTTTTGGACTGGGGCCTATATTTGGAATTTTTAGAAATGTGATATATACACTCAAAATGGCTCAATATACTTGTGTATTCACAAAATTGCTGCCACAGTCAGCTAGTTACAAAACATCCATTTACCAGAAGCAAACAAGCCTTCCAAGCTTCTCTCTATTATGTTGGCAGCATGCTGGATGTCATAAGCACCTGTCTTGCTTAATTGTGCTCACCTTCCTATCAATTAAAATCATTTTCTATCTCATGTACAAGCATTCATGAAGAAAAGCACAATAACCTGTTAATTAAAAATATCTGAATCAAAGAGGAAATACAGAGTTTGAAATCTAAGGACATTTTTTTTGAATCCAAACTACAAGATGAAGAACGTTTTATACCAAGAACCTTAGGTGGCCACATAATGCAATTGTTTATGTACATATGATTGATCAGAAGCTGATTTCAACTGAAAAAGATTCCTGGAGGAACAAATGGCAGATTGAAGATGGCTCTGTGAAAAGCAAGGCCAATGACCACAGTGAAAAACAAAGAGTCAGTGAGTATATTGGCTATACAAAATCTCTCTGGACAAGAAGAAGATAGGAGATTGTCCACATGTTCTGAATAGTTGTTTCTCATGAAAAGACTACAAGGCAACGGTTCCCAGTGGGTTTTAGCAGTGGGAGATGATGGGAATAGTCATCTTCCTTGCAATCATAGTAGGACTTTTAAAAGTCCTAAGTTTGAAAACTTCCCTTAGTAATCACAATGAGAAATTGCTTGTTAACTACTTTTAAGCTATTAGCTGCATTTGAATTGAGAAGTTTGAAAACAAAAGGTGATTCCTTCAATCCTTAACAAAAGAAAATTTTAATTATAAGATTAAGATTTTTAAAAAATAAACAGCAAAAAGTTAAATAAAACTTTGATCCTAGAAAATTATAAACGGTTTAAGGCTTCAGATAAATGTGGAATAAAATTTTGGAATTAATCATAACGAATCCTTCTTGTGGGAAATAAATTTGTTTGGACTTTGCAGGATAAAATATGCAATTTTAAAAATGATATTAAAGGGAACTAAAGATTTTAATTAAAATAAACAAGCCCAGTGAACCGTGAATTAACTGGTGTGAATAAAATGGTGCAAAACATTTCAACATTAAAAATACTGAAACACACTTTTAAAAAAAGGAATCAGAAGTTAGTATCATCAATGACAATAGTGATGTTTGCTTTTATGGATGTGTCCTGAAGATACACTGGAAGAAATGGCTTAGGAGGAAAAAGTGTTATTTGACAAGTCAGAGATGGTACTGAAAATGAATCAACAAATCACAGTTCACAGTATTAGATTCTACTATTATAATTAAGATTCTTAATAAAAAGTATATATATAAAAATCTGATTTCAACTGAGCCAAACACAGGAAACTAAAATGGTTGAAGAAGCCAAGTTGGACTGCCTACATTTCTTAATGACAACACTTTTGGTGGGACAATGAAAGTAGTAGCAACTCAATCAAAAAGGGCCTTAGCATCACCCAAGCATTTTTGAACTGGCACCCCCTTCCTCAGTTTCAGATTCAGAGATGTATCCTAAGTCATTCTCAATAGGCCACTTACAGAGTTCTAAAGTTGCATCTTATATCCAGAAAAAATTTCACTTAGAAATTTAACAAAAGAACAGACTAATTGTATTTTTCTTTGAAGAGTTTACTTCTTACAAATGACTGCCTTGTTTATGTAATTGTGCAGCAAACAAAAACTATCATCCAAGACAGGACTTTAGAGTCCACATCCTTTGTCAAGAATCTTCTAGATATTCTAGGAGGTTTTTTTTGTCTCCTATGGATAAAAAGTATATCTCTTTGGATATAGAAAGAGTTTGGCACATTCATCACTGGCATTTTTTTAGAAAGGTTTGTTAAGAGATGCAAAACCTCTTTCTTCTTGGCACTGAACTACACATAATGTCCAGAGAGAACACAAATATTAAGAGACCGCTTATTAATAAAGAGGAAAACTGAGATATACATTTGTTTCAAACAATGAGTAGCCGATACTTAAAAGAAAAAAGTCAAACATGTCTTATGTATTTCATAAGTTAAAATGCTGCATTTTCATATGTACTTTGTATGGAAATTAAAAAACAGATTTCAGAGACCGCATTAATATCAAGCTTGTTGGTTGTATATACAAGATTTTTAAAAATCATTCTTGCCTTCATAAATTGAAGTGGAAGAAAGAAAAAAAAAGTGTGTTCTTCAGGAGCTCCATCACCTTGCAAATTAGATATAAGAAAACATAAGAGGTCTTACTTTGGCCACAAAAGTCTTAATTCAACCTCCATATTAAGTGCAATGATTCTATTATCCAGGACTACTGACAAGTCCATAGAAGAGATGAAAGAATTGAAAGGGAAAAAATAAAAAATACATCAAATTTACTGAAATTAGAAGACATTGCTAAATCCAACACGACCATTCCAAGGTATTTGGGCACCTGACATGGGAAATTCATATGGCTTTCTAACCTTCTTCACAAAAGTATATTTAACAATAATAAATTAAAATCCTGTATTTTGATGAAATTTAAACTCTACTGTCTCAGGCCATCTTTTCCCTTGCCTAAATGGGAGACTGGCATTCTTGCCTATCTTCTAAGTCCACGGGAGCACAACTTAAATGGCCAAACAGAATGTCAGATGTTAGTCATTATTAGGAGAATAAAGGAAAAACTCTATGCAGTTAGCAGAATTATTGATTAATGGGATGTTTACAACACACCTTATACTGTTAAGGTGAAACTAGAAAAGGTTAAACTTTAAATAAGAAGAGTTTCTAATCTATGTTGTGAAATAGCAAAATATAAATATTTGACACATGTTGAACTAAATAGTGATTGATGGGACAAGGTTTATGCAATCAAAGAATCTGAAAATTGCATTGCACAACATTTTTTCTTCATTTCATATATCTCATGGCCAATATGTCAGAATAAAGTTAGCTAGATCTGTGTAACAATTAGTTATTCTTTGACTGAGAGGAATGTTTTCACTTAGTGCAAAGTATTAATATTGTTACCTTGCTAATCTTGTTTTCTATACGCTTTCTACTGCTCATAGTAAAATTTCTAATAATTAAGAAACTGACTTTTGCCCAGAAAAATCAAAGTTCAAAATTTCTTCCAAATACTGTACATGATAACAATATATCTAGAGCAGTGGATATATTGCAAAACAAATACTAATCCAGGCACAATGTGTAATGTAAGAATTCAAGCCGTCAGAGATGATAGGTGAAAATCATAGCAAATCTGGTCTCAAACCCATGTTGTATGCCATCATAATCAACAACAGGAGAACTTGACAGGATTTCTGGTATCAAGCAAGTCATTTCTGGAATTTCTTAATTAAACATTATCAGGACAGAATTCAAAAAGGCCAATATAAGGAGGGAGGGAGGTGTTTTGCATGTAAACAAAAATGAAGACTCAGAGCAAGTTGGCAGCATTTTACAACTGCAGCAGTTAAGAAGGTCTCAATTCATCCAAGAGAGACAGACAAAAGAGTCTGGCAGTTTCTGTGTGTAGGAAAGTGAAAAGCTGTACTGGCTAGTTCATTTTAAGGTATCATCAGCATTTTTGAACATAAGGATGGCATTGTAGATTTTAAGTGCAGGGCCAAGTTTTACACTCATGATCTTCACAATGTCAGCCTGAGTCAGCAAAAGGAAGGCCTCACCATCAATCATCTGTGGAAGAGATGTGTGTTTAAGTATAATGCATATACAGCAGCAGATTAAACATTCAATTATTTAATCTCATACTGTTAGCAGAAGTTGCAAAATAAGACAATGCAGAAAGGTAAAGAGGTCCAGAAACTTTACTGCATTCAAATTTACTGTCAGCAGATTGAACAGACTGGTAACAATAAGACTTCTTTAATGCATACTTCAAATAGTGAAACATTTTGTTTATTCAAGATCACATCATAAAAAATTAAAACAGCCAATCTCAATCTGAGAATACAGCAAAATGTCATTAATTGAATATTTCTGTTGTCATGTTTGAACACAGCAAAACCTTATTCTTGGCCACAGACTTTATGGAGTAAATAGGTGGTTGCAGGTTGCTTATCTTTTAGGAAAAGATTGTTCAGCAACCATTTAATGTTGCAATGGCGCTGAATGAGTTATACTTACAGTTGATCCTCAAAGTTCTGGTCATTGTAATACTCCTGCAGTCACATGATCACAATTCAGGTGCTTGGCAACCAGTTTGTATTTACAATGGTTGCAGCATCCTACAACCATTTGTGACATTCCCTGCTGGCTTCCCACAAGCAAAGTCAATGGATAAGTCAAGAGGGAAGACTGCAAGTCATTCTGCCAAGTGCCCTCCAACTTTATTACCCTACATGCCAAGGATTTTTTTTAATTTTCTGAGACTAGAGAGCACTTGGTGTAGTGCTAATGCATCAGGCTAGAAACCAGGTGACTGAGTTCTAGTCTCTCATTGAGCATAAAGCCATCTGGACTACTTTGGCCCAGCCACTCTCTCTCTGTTTTAGAAAGGAGGCAATGGCAAACGACTTCTGAAAGCTTATCAAGAAAACTTCAGGAACTAGTAAAGTAATTAAAAAGAGTCAAAAAGAGACTTGAAGTACACACACAAAATAGTTCACTACTATACCTCATCTCTGAAGAGTTTTGCTTGATCCTCACAACCAGTTAATGTCTGTACAAAGCTGAAGACCTTTGGAGAAAAGACATACAGGCAATAATAAAAGAAAAGAAGAGAGGAAAAGAAAAAAGCAGTTTTCTCTATGCCAACCATTTTAAGCTTTTCTTTAATATGATATACCGTATTTTTCGCTCCATAAGACGCACCTGACCATAAGACGCAGCACGTTTTTAGAGGAGGAAAATAGGAATGTGAGGGGGGGGGAGAGATGCAATCCCCCTGCAGGCTGGGGGATCCGATCTGCCTGCAGACTATAAGCAGCCTGTGGAGCTCAGCTTCGCACTCCCTTTTGGCCACAATGATGTGGTGGTGGCAGCGAGGGAAGCTTGGCGAGACTTCTGCTCCCCCCGTCACCCAGTCCAGACGTTTGCCAGTGGCACCTGGGAGTCGCAGCTGCTGGCAAAAGTCTGGACTGGGTGGCGGGGAGAGCCGAGAGCCACCGTTTGCAAGAGACAGCGGTTCCCAGCTCCCCCCATCACCCAGTCCAGATTTTTGCCAGCGGCTGCGGGGGGGGAGCCAGGAGCGCTCGCAAACGGCGGCTCTCGGCGCCCCCCGAGAGCCACCATTTGCCACTGCTCCAAGCTCCCCCCGAGAGCCGCCATTTGCCAGTCCTCCCAGCTCCCCCGCAGCCGCTGGCAAAAGTCTGGACGGGGTGGCGGGGGGAGCCGAGAGCCGCTGCCGCTCGCAAATTACGGCGCCTGGCTCCCCCCGACACCTCGTCCCGATGTTTGCCAGCGGCTCCCAGCTCTGTATTCGCACCATAAGACGCACATACTTCCCCCCCACACTTTTTGGAGGGGAAAAAGTATGTCTTATGGAGCGAAAAATACGGTACTTCACCACCAGAAGCTCCTGAATAATACAAAATTATTTAAATTTATTACATTAAAGTAAATTTTCTTGTTTAAACAATATTTTAGACACTTACCTCATCAATTGTCCATTTGGCCACTGCGGTTGCTGTGATCCCAGCCACTCCAGGCAGAAGCTTACAATGCTGTTCCCAGCAGAGGGATAAGGAACGGTCAGGATGTGCTGACAAGGCTGACATAAACAGAGACTGGTGCATACTATCTGATGAAATACCTGATAACAAGATTTATTATGTGCCAAATTAGATTGAGAAACAGAAAAAAAATCACAATAAAGGCAAAAGCAAAGTTCTTCTGTAACACTGTCAAGAAAAATGTATGGATGCAATCATCAGGGAGCTGAATTCAGCTCTTGGGTACCATCATCATTCTGAGGTATGGAGAAATTGGCTTCTTCTCCAAGCTCTATGACAACTTTCTCCAATCCAATATGTTGAAATAACACCATCCAGAATTCCTGGTCCTCCTATATCTATTGGTAATGTGTTATTTTTAATTTTTGATGGGATAATACTTCCCCAAATACCGGTAGAGCTGGTGAACAATTTTAGGGTCCTTCTGGACATTCGCCTCTTGCTCAACAAGCTGAAGGTAGTCATGGGTGGGAAATATCTGTGTAGATTTACCGACTTCACCAATTCCTGACCTGGGAAACTTTGCTCACAGTCACTTATGCCTTAGTCACTTTCTGCTGGACTATTGTAACATGCTGTGTATGATACTGGCCTTGAAGACCACTCAGAAAATCCAACTGATCCAGAATATAGTGACACACACACGTAGTGTTGAGTGTCATTCAGTTATATAAACTACATTGGCTCCCAATCTCTTTCTAGATGCCAATCCAAGGTGCTAATTATGATTTTTAAAGTCCTGCATGACACAGAATCTGGTTATTTGCATGATTATCCTTCCCTGCCTATTCCACCAGTTTGGATAGGGTGGGTATGCTTTGGGTCCTCTTTTTGAAATGGCTTAATTGGTTTGAAGTTTCTAAAGCACTGGCTTAGAAACTGCAAACTGTGAGTTCTAGTCTCACTTTAGGTACAAAGCTATCTGAGCGACTTTGGGTCAAACACTCTCTTTCGGCCCTAGGAAGGAGGCAATGTAAACTAGTTCTGGAATCTTGCCAAGAATCCAGGCAGTCACCAGTCATCAAAGACTTGAAGGCACAAAAAAAATCAAAGTTGAATCTAGAAAGTATGCCTTTTCCATAGCAGCTTCTGTCCTACAGAATCCCCTCTCCTCTAACCTCTTTCGCTTTACCTATCCAACAGGCAAAGAGAAAGAAAGGAGATATCTCATCAGAGATCAAAATGGATTACCTTCTACAAGCACTTGAAACTAGCCCAAACTCCTGGTTTCCCAACTTTATTACCAAAGTATCTAAATAGCATCAACATTTTTATATAATATCATAATCTTTTCCACCTTACATCTGAATAAGATTTCGATCCCTACAGATGTATAACATTAATGTCAAAAAGCACAGATCGTATTTTAACAAAGATGTTATTTTAAACATAATTTAAAGTTCTATGAAGTTAGTCAGCTCCAGTTGTACCTTTTATATATGAAGACCCACTCAATCATTATTTTACTACTCTTGTAATATTGTTCTTATAGAAGAAGCCTTGTTTGCTTGCCATTTATAGGAAAAACAAACCAACATATACTTACTTTGGAAATCTTCCCTCTGGATTTTCCGATATTTAGGGGGTCGCCCTCTAGGGAGATAAAAATGCTTTATATAGGTCATAGGGTATTGACTGAAAAATATGCTATAGTATATCCTACTAATTGAACCCTTAAAATCATATATTGGTGTGGATGGAATCATGTGAAACAGACAGCAGAGGAACAAAAGCAGCTTGGAAAAGTGCTAGGCACAAACATACAGGTAGCCTTCACTTACTGACTGCAATTGAGATAGACAACTCCATTGCTAAGCAGCACAGTCTTTAGGTAAAATGTCATGTGACTATATGGATTTATGACATCAGCTCTGGCTGCAGTTGTGAAGCAAATCGCTGAGGTAACTTACTGCTGGCTTCCCCATTGACTTTACTTGCTAGAAACTGACAAGTACATGACCATGGGATACTGCAATCATCACAAACTGAATCAGATAACCACAGGAAATGGCTGCAACTTCAAGGTTGTTGTTCAGTGCCATTGTAACTGAGCAGAATGAGTGGTCAGTAATCAAGGACTACTTACTGTATACTTGCTGTTGTACTCCCAAGAACAAGTAAAGAAAAGATGCATGTATTTCAAGAATGTATCTTTTGTCAAAAATATCTTTCTCAATGAACCCAGAGAGAAAAATGTTTTGTTTCTTTTAAAGACCATAAATCAAATATCCAGAAATTTGCATGGAGCATCTATTTTTATTTGATTATATATATTACATTTATATCCTGTCAGTTATGGATAGTGGAAGTATTAGCTGACCATGGTTAATCTTGAAAAATGCTGAATCTGGATAATACTTGGATGGGAGATAACTAAGGAATACATTAGACTGGGATATCAAAAAAAGAAAATACAAAGGTAAATCAATGTCATGTTACTGACAAGAAAATGAGTGCAATTACTATGAACTGAGTTTGATTTGAGTGATTTTTTAACTTTTTCTTTTGAGAGCATGGGATCTTGCCCCTCATTTTTCTCTTCAAAGCAACCTTTAAGTTGGATTGTTTCAGTCCTACTAGGTAGACCATATCAAGAAACTTACTCCACAGGAAGACTAAAACTATTTTTTATTAAGAGTAACTACAATTACAGAACCTTTCAAATCTGATTGTGCTGTACTTCCTCTTCCTTCAGTGAATAAGGGAAGTGTCTGCCTGTGGACAGCCAAGAAAAAAAAACACCAAATGGATTATCAAATAAATCAACCCAGAGTTCTCGCTTGAGGTACAAATGATCCAGGTTCAAATTAATCAAAACTTTAGACACATTACACAAAAACTAGCTCTATGCTGAGAAAGGTAAAAGGAAAGGAAAGAAGAGGATGACTGGGAGTAAAATGGATGGACTCAGTTGTAGTGGAAATGAGTGCACCATTGGAAAGCCTGAAAGACAGGTTAGGGACAGACAAAATCTATTTACATGTGATTGCTAACAGACAACAATTTGATGGCCCATATTTAATCACCCTGAGACCAAACTCTGTGATCAAGTGAGAACTTGAACCTGGATTTCCATGTAGTTCAATCCCTTAACCACTGTTATATTTCCATTGGCTATGTTAAATATTATTAAAGGTAGTCCTCAACTTACAACAGTTTATCTAGTGACTGTTCAAAGTTGCAACAGGACTAAAAAAAGTGACTTATGATCACTTTTCACAATATGACCATTGCAGCATCCCCATGGCCACATGATTTCCATTCAGATGCTTGACAACTGACTCACACCTATGACAGTTGTAGTGTCCTAGAGTCAAGTGATCCCCTTCTGACAACCAAAATCAATGGGGAAACCAGACTCACTTTAAGAACTGCAGTGATTCACTTAACAAATGTGGCAAGAAAAGTTATAAAATGGGGCACAACTCACTTAACAACATAAATTTTGGGCTCAATTGTGGTCGTATGTTGAGGACTACCTGTATTGTGGTAGAGGGGGTATATATTCTTTCATCATATCCAGTGTGGTTCTTTCCAAACGTGCCGCATTAAGATTTATGGAGCTGAATCAATTCCTTTGTTCTATGCAGTTCCTTCTATACAGCTTTAAGAGAAAGTCACATGCCTGTTAATCTTCATTTTAAAATGTCTTTCCCCCCACAGCTCAAGGAAGCACATATAGGGATCATCTGCTATTTTCTGTCTAGCCTCTTCTGGACTTAGATATGCTTAGCTTTAAGATGACAATGTATTATATGACTTCAAAATTATGCCAGGAGATGTTCTATTTTAATTTCTAATGCCACATTTGATTAGGACCCACTCATAGATCTCTGCACTCAGAAGCAAGTTATTCTGCATAATATTCATAAGAACAGATTATAAGAACAGAGAATAGTTTAGAAGATGACTCAGGATCCAACAGTCCAAGAGAATAATATGTAAAAAATAGATATAATGCCGGGAGAAGCACAGGATTAGCAGCAAATCATGCATAAACTATGAGGAATAGCCATAAAGCAAATACTTGAAAATGACTGGTTGTAAATTACAATGACACCTTTCAGTGTGATCATCCCAATGGATTAACACTGGCTGTTCTGTTACCTTCCATGATGACGAGACTTCTTCTTCTGGGAATAAGCAATTAGGTTTCTCTTTCGAACCATGTTTTCAGTGTCTGAAAGTTCAGCCTTTACCCTTCCCTGATTTTTCTCTGCCAGGGGACATCCTGAGATGCAGTAATGAGCTGTAAATCTCCCAGTCACATGGCCCGAGCCATCACAACCAGGTGTTGGACACTTTCTGGAAAACAGAGATTAAAAAGGTGCTTGGTTTTGTGTGTTAGCAGATGCTAAATAATACTAATAACACTGCCCTGCTCAATATTTGTCTAACAAGCCAAATGAAATTTAGCACCTGTGAACCGACCCTGCTCAATTTTAAAAGTTTCAACTCTTTTTTTGCAACCAGCAATAAAAACATAAATAGTACAAAACATTAGCAGGTAGAATGATCTTGATGAAGTATATCAAGGCCTCACATAGTATGTTGATTTATTCCAAGCAAACTGCACAGGCACTGAAGTAGTAGTTGTTCCTCAACAACTCTTAGTGAGACCTTAAGTCCATGTTGCCTATAGCAGCATAATCAGCAAGATATTGTACCTTATGATGAGAGCTCACCTATGAAAGCTATATTTGGAACTCTTGGTAGCTGGGAGGGTTTTACAAGCCAATGTTGGACAGCTTCCATTGGTAGAGGAGATGGGTTCTTTTGGCCCTGCTCAAAAGGGAAGAAATAAATTTAAATCTAATTTAAGACACAGGCAATTTTAATCTGTATAAAGCTATAATTAATGTTCATTCTTTAAACAAAACGTGTACACTATAGGTTTTTCTCCTCCCCTTCCCAAACAAATATAGTACAAAATTTGAATTCTAATTAGTAAAATATGTCTGCACTATTTTTATGTTGCATATTTAAAATATTTTACAGTTGAATTTCAGAAATACCCAACTATACCATTCAAAACTGCTTAGTAGATATTTCTCAAAAGCAGGAAGCTGTACAAATAATCCTCACCTTTCATTTTCAATGGGTCAAAGGAAGTATTTATCTATTATGTATTTGGTTTAATGTTTGAAAGCTATTCTTACAATGTGGCTTATGTAAACATATTAAAGTACACTAAATATGTAGTTAAAACAACAACCTAATCCAACACTGGTACAGTAATTTAGCATTAAAAAGGAGCAGAATTATGTAAAATAGCATACAGAAACCACTCCAAATCTTTGAAGAAAGACTACTTTAAATAGTTTTAGAAGTTTTCATATAGCTTAAATTGAGGAGAAGATATACACAACTGCTGGAATTGTGTCCGCAAATTTGAATAGTGATAATATAATAAACGGATAAGTCATAGCTCTCTTTCTTTTGGAAACAAAGCAACTTTATAGATTCATAACTGAAAAAAAGAATATATGAAGGTCAAGTCCACCAGAGACACAGAATCCAAAGAAAGCCTTGGGCAAGGTTTTCAGGGGTCATGTTTTTTTATCTTCTTGGAAAACATATAAGCATTGCGGCTTCAGGGTAAAAGAATTAACATAATATAAGATGTTTGTGTTACATTTATATCACCTGTTATAATTATAAACTGGAGTCTGTGCTGTCTATTTCTACTGTCACTAGATTATCATGAGAACGTGGGAAGTATTTGTGCAATATGTAGTTATCATTCTTACTAAGAGGAGGCTGCAATGGATGTCCAGTTTTTGAGCACCATCCAAAAGGGTGAATGTCTGGGTGATCTGAGTCAATCCAGAAATCATAGATATGGCTCCAGCCATCAAAATGAATCTATAGGTAAACAACAACAGAATGTAATTAGACTTTAGAAATCATCTTTGGAGCATCAGACCAGCAGAGACAAAAGTGCATTTTCTTTAATCAATGCATAAAAGCAGCTTCACATGGCACAAGAGATGGTTCTCCAGATTTTCACTTCAAATTTGAGGAACTTCATATCTGTGAAAGCACAGAGTCAACATTTGGAGGTCCTTAGATCATCCCAGCTTTGAGGGATGTGCCTCCAAACATACAGAGCAGAGCTAGTCAATTCATGGTGGAACGATGGAGATCCATTTTTCACTTTTTATATAGCACATACTTCAAAGGCACTATACCTCAAAGTGGAAGTATGAATCTTTTAGGTGCATGCAACATTCTAAAACAAACAGAGGATAAAAGCTACTGAATCCCCCCACCTATCACTCCAAATCCATCAGTATGCAGACAAAAACAGCATAGTTGAAATTCTGTTCACTTCAGAGTCTGTTTGATCCATGGCAGCCTGGAATCAACGGAGAGTCTCAGAAAAAAAATGTTGTAAACTTCTAAAGAAGAACTCCTCTTATTCCTCCTTGATTTACAGAGACCACATTTCTACCATCTAGGGATGGAAACTGAATTCACACCTCCTGTTTCCCAAGTTATTGCATTTCCTATTCATCTACAAGTGAATGATGATGCAGCTTTCATAGTTATGCCACTATATTTTACCTCTTGACTTGTTCGTTTGACATCATCTCTTCCCTTGACAAATGCTTTTTCTTCTGATATCTAAATAAAAAGTACTAGGGGACAGTATTATGAACACTATTTGTGGGAAAACAGTGGTATCCTACTGAGAATAGAAAACTTTACTGAGTGGTCAAATGCACAATTCTTAACCAGTGTTGACAGAAACATATCAGCTACCCATGACAACATGCCTATGTGCTGTGCATGGAAAGGAACAGGAACAGACATTACCACAATTGCTTGGCTACTGCCAAATCTTTCTGCATTATCTTCTGTGCCTACTCTATTGGATTTATGGTTGGATTTACTATTAGGTACTGACAACGTTATTACCGGATAGTATTTTTCCATTTTTATAAGTACCTGCAAGGTGACAACGATCAGCACAGTAGGACTTTATGATTGGTGTGTCTACCTACATTGATATCTGTTGCCATAACAAATCAAGTGGATGCTATAGCATGACATTTGGCAATATTGGCCCGGAAATATGTGGGAAAATACCCTCAAATTGAACCAGTCATTCTTCTAAAGTATTTCTGTGGATGAACAGTGACTGGCCAAATACCCCAAGATGCTTTTTCCAAAAAACAACTAGATTTTCTTGTTTTTTTCTTTGAAAACAATTCACTTCTCATTCTAGAAGCTTCTTCCGTTCTTTTTTCAAAGAAAAGACCAAGAAAGTCCAGTTGTCTTTTGGAAAAAGCACCTTGGTACAACCATGACTTGGATGACTGAGAAACTTCATAGACATTGGCCAATTATGTCGCCTTGCTGCCACCACTTCTTCATTACAAACCAGTTTCTTCCTTCCACATCAGTCCTCTGGGGCAGGGTTCCCCAATCCCCAGGCAGCAGGCAAGAAGACAAAGCTTCATCTGTGCATGCACAGGATCTAGGTAGTGTGTGAACCTCCCCCACAGTCCATGAAAAAAGTTGTCTTCCATGAAACCGGTTCCTGGTGGCAGAAAGGTTGGGGGCTGCTGCTCTGGTGAACCAGGAAGGATTGAAAATGAAATTCTCACCTCCCCCTGAATCTGGCTAAATACAGAAGTATACAGAAATGCAAAACAAAAACTCTGAGGTCTGCATCTCAGCCAAACTCAGGCAGGTCAAGAGGCAACTAAACAAAACCCGACTTATGTCGAATTATAAAACAGATTTTCACACACATGACACACACTTTAAATAACAACAGCAACAACAATAATAATAATAATACCCTAATGCAATTCTATTTAAACTAACTTTCAGTCTTAATAATAATTTTATATAATAATAATTTTTATTTCTATCCCGCCCTTCTCCCGAAGGACCCAGGGCGGCTTACAGGCATAATAAAAACAAATCACATAAACACTAAAAGCGTATTAAAAATATTAAAAATATTAAACAAGCCTGAGTATAAATTTAAAAAGGGGGTGAATAAAATTATTTCCAATAAA
>JANHFO010002052.1:145276-157734 GCA_032468095.1 Pareas carinatus
CAGCCACTCAGTCTTGGAGGGGTTGAGTTTGAGCTTGTTCTTCCCCATCCAGATCCGCACAGCTTCCAGACAACGGGTCATCACTTCCGCGGCATCGTTGGGGTGGCTCGGGGTGGAAAAGTACAGCTGCATATCATCAGCGTACTGATGGAATTCCACCCCAAAACCTCGGATGATCTCACCCAGCGGCTTCACATAAATATTGAACAGGAGAGGCGAGAGGACCGACCTGAGGTAATTACCTCCTCCAGCATTCCAAGCAACTCCTTCCCCCAAAGACACCCCAAACTCTTTTTGCCAAAAACCTGACTGAGTCTCCTTCTTTTTCTTTCTTGGTCTCCCTCTGGGCACATCAGGCTGACTTTTGATTTAAAGAGCCAGCCATTCCCCATTACAAGCTCTATATGTTCTGCTCTTTAACAATCACAGTTATGCGTTAAGGAAAGCTGTGTTTTACAAACAGATAGCAATTATAAGCAAACAAAGCTGCTTATTTTTCTTGTTAAAAAGTTTATTCTACTTTTGCTTATTGTAAAAAACAACACTGAAATATAAATTAAATTCTAAGATTTCAGCAAGTATTCGAAGTTAAAGGTTTTGTTTATAACCTTAGGGCTATAAATACTTTCTATAATCTTAAGAATACAAAATTTAAATCCAGTATAAGATTTTTTAGTCCATTAATGTTATTATACAAAAACAAAGACCAGGTTTTCCCAAGCTGTAGATGAAATGCATAATCAGCTGATAAACAGGAGTTCATACATCATGCAATCATCTGTAATATGGCTTGCTCAATTTTGACTTTAATCTGTTGTATGCTTTATTCAATAAATTATAGCTTAGTACAGCGTATAAATTCAATCAAACTATTGCTTTGCTTATACAAAGCACCAAAAGTTATTAGAAGGTTAGAACAATTAGAATTGTTCTATTAGAACAATTCAGGGTTACAAAATAACATTTATACTCTTGCACTGTATTTTTTATCACAAATAGACTTTGGATGATTTTTCCCAATACATTTCATTCACTATAAGGAAGCACATAAATTAGTGAGCAAATACCGTCAGAAAGAAAGACTTATGCCATTTTTATAAACACAGAGCAGAAGAAAAGCCCACCTTTATCCTGTAGTCTTCTACATCCTCCACACTAGCAACTCTGATTAGAGAGGGGGTTCTTCGATCCACTGCCTCCAATTTCATGTTGATCAGAAAGTCATGGGGCTGCCTCTAGAGTAAGGCAAACAAAAGGTAAGGAAGATGGTGCTTATGAAGTGAAATCATATCTTGCACAACTAATTTTCCTCTGGCCTGATTCATCGTTTTCTATGACAGTGAAATAAAGCATGGTTTGTTTCTTACTCTAGCACTGAAAACTTTCACCATTCCTAGATTCTAAAACTGCATATTACCAAAATAGCTTCTCTTGAAAAGGGTGATCAGAGGGAAGAACCACTGTCTTCTGAACATTGAGTTAAGCATACATAAAATTATCCTCCTCCCCTCTATATTTCTGGAAAATATTAAGGCATGTATAGCAGGGTTTTTGAGGGGGAAATACAAACCACTCACCACTTTAAAGGCCCAAGTTGGCGCTGCAGAAGCACCTGTTTCTGATAAATATTTTTCCCAACAGAAGTTCTCAGGGTCAGGATAGTCTGGAAATGAAAATGTCTGGGAGATGAAAAGGTTTTGCTGGAGTGGATTTATTTAGAATAATTCACTAGTAGCAATAGGCTCTCAGGAACTCAAATTGACCATCAGTGTTAGTTACTGCTAGATACAAATCAATGGTCAAATCAAAATAGGGATTGATTATACCTGGCATATAAAAAAATTAATGTCTTACACCATAAATGTCTCCTCCAATATAGATGCCCTTGAAATGCAAGGACTTCAACTTCCATAAGTCTCAAAAATGGTCACTGTGCAAACCTCTAGAGGTTTCCAGGTTGGGGAAAGCTAAGCTAGAGGTTCATGACTGATTTATAAAACATTCTTCTAAAAGAAGATTGAATACTATTTGGGGCCCATATTCCAAAAGGTGGGTAAACCCTAGAGCAAAGAAGTGGAAGAAATAAGGACAAAAATCTTTTTACATTACATAAGTTAAGAAAAATATTACATTTTCATGATGTCATTTGTATTTCAGCATTTATTTTAACCGAAATCATGACTTTTAACTTCAGGAAACCATGCAGTGACATCTATTTTGACAAAAATCCTTCCCATCACTTTATTGTACATATTTCTTATTGTATCTAAAAAGGTCTATGTTTTAAGAGTAAATAGTGCTGTGAATTTCTATTTGATCACAAGCAGTATCTGCGATGGAAGGAGTAACCAACAAGATGGCTCACAGGGCATTTTCAATACTGGAAACGCCCTATGAGCATTCCTGTATCTTTTTCCTATGACAAAAATGGAATAGGCAACACTAATGCATTATTCACCTTGTGGAGGAGTGAGAGGTTTTCCATGTTCCTGACACCAGCCAACAGGATGAATGTAGGGACTACTGGGATCACACCTGCAATACAAATATGTGGTTATATAGTCTGTCTAAATGTTGCTGGGGAGAGTTGGGGAATCAAGCCTTGCTTTAATTATATGCAAATTTATTACCTGCTTAAAAATAATAAGCAAAGGTGAGGTTTCTTTTTATAAAGTTCACGTGAAGAATGGGATAGGGTTTACATAGCCAACACAATCCTTGCAAAATGCCCATTCCTGCCTTGCACATAATAAGTAGCAATAGAAAAAAGTCTTCTTTGGAGCTAATTAAGTTTTCTTAATCTTTGACTGATAGGAAGGATGATCAAGATTTCAGCAGCAAGGAGCAAAATCCTGCTCGGAGTGAAAACTCAGTGAAACAAGGATTATGGCACAGTGGGAGATGAATAATCTCCACTTCTTTTTTACTAGATAAATGTTTAACTTCTTTATCAAGAAACATTAGCATCCGCTCTTATGTCCTCATCCCATGACTTTCAATGGTTGGCCATAGTAGATAAGAGTCATATTGCTGTTCATCTCTCACCTACCAGTAGTCATATGTGTCATCCCAGTTGTCAAAGTGCACCAAAAAGCGATTGTCCACCACATCTGTCACTGTGGCCACACATATCAAAGAAGGGTTCATACGGTCTACTGCTTCAAGTTTCATCCCTACTTGGAATTCTATCGGAGCAGCATTCTGAGGAATGAGAAGACAGAACATCAGTCATATTCTGTCACTCATGATGCAGGTGCTGCAATCCTATAATGTACGTGTGGCAGCATATGTATAGTGCAATTATGTATGCCAAACTTTTTATGTGAGACTCTGCATCAACAGTAGTAGATAAAGGCTGCAGTGAAATGAGTGGCATATAAATTTAATAAACAAACTACTTGGAGGTATGAACAACTCCAGAGTTGTTCTAACCAGTCTATTAATGGTAAAGGGTGATAGGAAGTATAATTCAGTAATATCTAAGGGATAACAGAGTTTATCCCAAGTTTATGCTACCTGGAGATATAAATGAATTTTATGAGGTAATCCTATGATAAGTGAACAATTCACTGTGGTCAGAACTGTTAAGAAATTGCTTGTGATGCAGAAAAAAGAGACTTAGTAATGTGTCCAAAAGCAGTAAATTGGAAATCTAGTGGGTATTTTAATATTTCAATGAACATTGAAATGGTTAAAGGTGAATCTAAATGGAATTATCTATTACTCTTTAGGATAATTTGTTCTCAGCAGCAGATTCATCAATGCTAAAGAGATCACCGTTAATCACAATGGCGCAAGTTAAGTAAACTAAAAGTTCTGTGCTGCAAAAATCTGCATAATTATTAGATGGCAGGAAAGGGATGCAGAAAACTCTGACTCTCTGCTGTCCTCTAGTGGTCCTCTCAATTTTTGCAAGCAAAGTATGTCAGAGACATAATTTGTCTTGAGCTAATTTGATCCAGTAATTAATTAGTTATAACCCTTACTATTAATTCAATGAAATTATTGAATGGAATGGTAACTTTAATTATTATTACAGGTGTGTTCCTATTACTTATTTTTCTGAATTCTGATTCAAAAGATCAAGTAAAGTATTATTGTGGAATACAAATCAAGGTCTCTCTTACTACTATTTCAGAAGTGATAAAATAAAGCAGCAGTCACTCACACTGTCTGGACTTGCAAAGAGATGCTTGGGAGCTGCCTGAGCTTTGGTAATCTTCAGATAATTGGCCCAGCTGAATTCATCTTCCTTGTAACCTAAACCCCACACATAAAGGAGACATAAGAGGAGACATACAACAGAAGTCCATAGTGTTTCATTTTAGCTATAACAGGGATCACCATCCCTTTTCAAATATCAAGTAACACTGCCTTATGGTATAAAATGATACTAAGATCATTTTTTCTGACTAAAATCTTGTGAAATTTCAGCAATTTTACAAGCTGTTTGTGTTCTCCCTCAAAAATTGATAATATTTCTGGTGAGAATTTGAACATGAGACTGCGTTTTTATTCTGAAATTAATATTTCATTGTGCAATTGTCCCAATTGGAGGGACTGCAAGTACCACATTTGCCCCCTTTATTCTGCAGCAATAATGAATGAAGGTTGTTGTTTCTAAGGATGACTTCAGTATATTGACTTTCCTTATCATAATACTGAGAACTTCAGAAAAGACAGTTTTACACTAGTAAAATACTCCAAACAAGTCTGGAGTTCTCTCACAAGATTAAGATTAGGATTATTCTGATACATAAAGCTTTCAATGATATAGATGCACACTTGCAATGTGTATAGCTTTCATAATGAAGAGCTATAAGAAATTTGAGCATGTGTAGCTACTATAACATCTCAGGTATTCTAATAAGGGCATTGTCTTTGTTGAATTTGTATTTTTGCTTCTCACAGTTAATACAATTACATGTTTGTTTTATGTAGCACAGTTAAATTCTATTTAACTTCATCTCAAGAATCTGAAGAATCAAAATGAAGTTATATTTCCTTATTTGTTCTTGTTATGGAGTGAAACAAGGAAGGTTCCACTCGGATCCACACCCTCACCCACATACCGCTCCTGGCAGCAGCAGGAAAGCCTTTGTAGCTGATTGGCTGGCTTGCCCAATTCAAAGATATAAAAGAGGGAAGCCAGCCAGCAGCCTTTTTACTGTGCATTCTGAGATAAATAAAGTGCTGAAGTCACATCCTGTCTCTGCAGTCTTCCTTCCACCCACACCACATCAGTTCTTATCCCTTTTTGGGTTGCAATTCTCCAGTCATATTAACTATATTCACAATAGAAGTTTAACCAAACGTAAAAAAGAATGGCTCCCATACATAGAATAGATCATACAGCATGACACATTTATAGTTTGGCTTCTCTAAAGGAGTTTAAATGATGATAAACATTGTAAATTAGCAGAAGCATTAAAAAAGGGAAAAGTAGAAACCAAACAGCCTTTATTTTATATTATTTTTCCTTTTTTTGTTTCTGTTGCCCATTTTTCTTTGTCTATTTTCTTTTTTTCTCAACATGCCTAAACAACTAACAATACAAACCTTTGTATTTTGTCATCAACTGAACATGGAAACCTTCACTGTATAACAAATATCTTGATGTAATATGCAGCTGCTTCTTAATACTATATCCAATTTCAGTTGTAAATGCTAAATTATCTTATGCTCATTAATATCAACATTTTAAATCATAGTTTATAGTTATTTTATTTTTTATTTCCGGCTTTATTATCTTTACAAATAACTCAAGGTGGAGAACATATCCAACATACTTTCTATTTCTCCCACAACAATAACTTTGTGAGGTGAGTTGGACTGAGAGAGTGACTGGCTCAAAGTCATCCAGCTGACTTTCATAGTTAAGTTGAGATTTGAACTCATTGATATTAATATAACACCTTCTCTTTTTTAAGTTTAAATTGTCTAAACATTAGAGTATTATTAGTCTCTTGTCAGCACTGTATAAATACCATTGTGTCAAAACAACATAATGTATTACACATGACTTGTAACAATGGTTTTTTTTAAAAAAATGTTCATATCGGGCAGAGCTGCTTGCCAAAATATGTTTGAAAATTTTTCTTGATGTTCTTGTGGGCTTTTAAAAAGAGTTCGGTGATATAAAAACAGAATGAAATTCATTTAGCAATATAGCTTTGGAAGAACTAGGAACCAAAACCTAGAGACTCATCCACCTCTACATTCTTTCTATTCCTCTGAAAGCAGTTCATTCACTCGCTCCTTCATTTACTTTGCCATCAGACAGGAAAACCTTTTGGATGTGAGTCTCTAAATACACTGTCCTAATGTATCTACCTTTGGGGGGTTGAAGTTTGTGTCCTGTTTTCTCAAACCAGCCAGCAGGGTGAATATTGGGAGAATCCGCATTCAGCCAAAAATCATGGCATTCAGAATAGCCATCAAAATGAAGCCGCATCCTATAGCCACATACCTGCAAGCAGAAAAAGCAACAGAAACACATGAGCTATCATCTTAAATTAGCATGTGCCACTTTCCCTTAATATTTTATGCTATTTTATGAAGATGACAACCTTTTGCCTCCTGTTTTTAGTTTTAGTTCTACTTGCAACTAGGTGGCATAGGTCACCCTAAAATAAATGGAGGACTTTAAAATACATAAATGAAAGAAACTGGGACAAACAACAGAACAACTGAGGTAGAACAACACAAACAGTATAAACTCATCTCACCTCTGCTACAGTGAGAATAAAATACATTGAGGGGTGCTGAGGATCTATCCCTTCCAGTTTCATTCCCACTTTGAAACCATTCTTATTTTGGGCAATCAACTGGTGCTAAAAAGAACAAATCACAAAAAATGTAAGAGGTTCATCATTTCTTCTGTCATATTTATGTTATTAAATGTAAACTACTGCAATAAGACAACAGAGATTAATATAGCACCTTAACCATGATGGCAGCTCCCATATGATTATTTGCCTCATGCTTCTGCTTCTATTAGAAACAGAAGTTCAGCACACATATTTTGAGGACTTGAACTATGTTAAAATAATAAATCCCTCTCTGCACTTTAACTCTCTGTTGTGAAAGGTTCACCACGGCACAAGTAGTACTTCACTTATTATCACAATTGGGACCAGAATTTCCATTGCTAAGCAAGATGGCAGTTAAGGGAGTTGTGTCTGATTTTACAACTTATTTTTGTAATGGTTGTAAGCAAATCCCTGCAGTTGTTAAGTGAATCACACAGTCATTAAGCAAATCAGACTTCCATCACTGACTTTGCTTGTTTGAAGCCAGCTGGGAAGATCACAAATGGTGATCACATGATCCTGGAACGCTGCAACCACCATAAATACAGGTCAGTTACCAACTACCCAAATTTTAATCACGTAACATGAGGATGCTGCAACAGGTAGAAGTGCAAGGACTGGTCATAAATCACCTTTTTCAGTGCTACTATCATTTTGGCTACTAAATGAATGGTTGTAAGTCAAGGACTACCTTGTAAAAGAAGAGAATCTGATCTCATTTTTTCCCCTTCCAAAACAAAATAACTTTATTTGCTACTTTTAAATTTCACCTGACTTTCCAATGCTTTATGGTACTGAAAAAACTACCATACTCTATATTCCAGAATGCATTTTCTCTTTGCTAGGTTCATTATTTTTTTCTTTCTGATGAACATTACCATGAGTATTTGTTTTTTCTTTCCTTAACTTTGCTTTAAACTGAAATTTGAGAAATACATGTGTGTTAAGAAATAAATCTCTGATTAAAAAAAAAGGTCTCCTACAGCAGCCATACAGACATCACTGGAATCAGAAAGAAGAGTGAGATTCTCTTAGAGAAAAGAATCAATGATTACAGCATAAATATGTTGATTGACAGCAGAATATCAAAGTTCCATAGAGACAGCAGGTAAAAGGATACTGTAACTCACTTCTTGGAACAGATTTAAAGGGGCGGCTGTCGCTTTGTGTTCTTCCAGGTATGATGCCCAGGTCCAACTTTCTGCCTTCTCACTGGAAACTAAAAATATCAGAAAATAGAGCGAATGAAATTTCCAAATCATTATGTTAAGTGACATTTAAACATCTAGGGCAGAGTTTCCCAATCTTGACAACTTTAAGGGGGAGTGACCTTCCACTTTGAGAATTCCCCAGCCAGCAAAGTTCCAAACACTTCTCTTTACAAAATTATAGCCCTCATCTGCGTTCAGCTGCTAAAGACTGAATGTTGCATTTTATTCAAAAGCATCAGATCCTTCCTTTTATTCTGGTCTTGTACATTCTGGCTGCAGATACCAGTCTGCAGATAGGACAGGCATAGCCAGACTGCACCTCAGAATGAACAGGTAAGAAAATCATAACCTCTGACAGATTGCACCATTTCATCTTTGGAGATAGGTAAAGATGGTACAGTATTATAGGTGCTCAAACAAGGAAACCATATGCTATATGCTTACCAAGCTGACTGGCATTCCATTCGTCATTACTATTATTAGCAGCAGGAAGCTCTCCTCTCGAGCCATTTATCTCCTCTTGCTTTAGTTCCTAAGAAGCACAAACAAAATATCTTATTTATGGGGAAGTTTGAGGGAAAATTTCTTAGAAGGGGAACACTGCATACTTGGGAGTTAGGGATAATATAATAATTAAAAGTGTTTAAATTCCAACTTAGTTACATTGAATATATACAAATAACATTATTCCTCAGGAATGTAATACTATGATAAAATGTACTATTAGGCACCAATTTTTTAATGACCTCCGGAGTCACCCCCAGGGTTTGGGTGATGGGTTACTTGCAGTCTTGGGGTTTTAGCTTTATATGATCATTTTAAGCTTTTGTAACAAATAAATCAAAGAATTTTGAGGCACTTTAAAGAAAAATAATATTTGTGATATAAGCTCAAGGCACAAGTTTTTAAAATTCCTTTCATCAGATCTTCAAAGTGTATAAATGCCTGTGACAGATGACAGAGACTGCAAACAGTGAAGTCAGAAGAAAATAAAACACAGTTGTGAGAATAACCTTATTACACTGGCATTCTCAAAATATTTGCTGGATATGACACGGACATTCTCACATTGATGAGTTGATTAACACAATGCAAAGTGCTAAAAATCTTGATTCCTCTTTAAGCCACAGGAGACTTGTACCTCTTGATAACTGCAAGGAGCTTTGAAGATACCAAGAAGAATATTGTTGACTTAGTGGTGCCCACAGGAAGGGAACCTGGCTTGTATAATGTGCATTTTTCAATGGGTAAAACAATGTGGATTAGTAATTATTCTGCAGTATAATGAATATGAATTCTGAATATGTATGAATCACTTCTTGTGAGCAGCCATATACATTTCATAAATATGGTAATAATGTATTCATTTGTAAGTTTAAAAAATTAAATAATTGTCAAGTAATAAATTATTTCAAAACCACAAATTATGGGTAGGCCTCTTTCAAAGGATAGCTGGCTTTGACCATTTTCAAAATTACAGCACTATTTTTATTTCTGCACAATGCAGCCTGATTGTTCTCATCTTTTGCCCTTGATCCATCAGCGCTCTGCCTAACTCGCCAACAGAGGACTACATGAAATGGCCTCCACCTAGCACTGTGTCCTAGTATCCCTTTTTTCTTTTTTTGCAAGGAGTCGAAATATAACCACAAAGAAAAACCAACAAAAGCTGACATATCTTGTGCTTCTCAAAGCAACCAGTGGAAAGTAGGGGAACAATGACAAGGTGCCATGGCACATCCAATTTAGGAAAAGAATGGATACCCCAATATTCAGTGCCATCCCTGTTATGTAGAAGAACACATATTTACAATATAACAGTCAGAAGCAGAATCTTGATCACTGAGGGAATGGAGAACAGATATGAAGTCCTATAGATTATATGTGCAAATTCATATGGTATGTTGTACCTATGCATCATTATATCTGAGGTGCACCAAAGAGTTTAAGGCAGCCGTGCCTCCCTCCTACACTAAAAATAGTTCCCCATCCCTACTCTGTAGTGTCCATTGGTTAAAGCTATGGCTCCATGGTATGACTGGCTCTAATTTAGGCCAGTCCAATGAGTGAGCAAGCATGCATACCAGGAAAAAAAATGCTGCTATCAGATTCTATTGCAAATACATGCAAGAACATCCCAGTCACACCATTTGCTCTGATTCTTCCTCTTCCTCCTCTGAAGGGCTTTGATACTCTTTCCTCTTCCGTTTCTTTACTGACTTGAGAAGTTCAGTAGCATTGGAGATGCCAGCAGAATTCTCCACAATGACAGACCTGCAAAAAAAAACACCTAAACTTGCAGAATCTCCAGATAATGTTTCTCAAATGAATAGAGTTGGGTTATCCTTAATAGTAGGATTAGCTACTAGAATTAGCAAGAACATTGACATAATACAATAAACATTTTACCCAAGAAAGAAGAGATACCCCAATGTTAGTATTTTAAACATTTTTTAAACATTCAGAAATACTATACCTACTTTCACCATTTCCACTAGAGGACACTGCAATGAAACCTTAGATGAAATGGATTCATGCAATTTAATTCTGTGTCTCAACCAGCATTCAATCAAGACTAAAAATAAGTCCATGTTTAACATTCAACACTACAAAGCAATTTTGACACCATATTCTTATGCTTACACCATCCCTCTCCTAAACAAAAAAGGAACCAAAATGCTTCAATCTAGATGAAAAATATTTGAACCTGGGAACATTTATTCTGGTGAAATTATAAGAAAATATACTTTGGCAAGGTGATGTGATTCCTCTATAGACATTCCTATACCTCTTACAAAATTCTCAGGTCAAAAGATCACCCACAGAGAAAACCCACTTAATATATGTGTAGGTTGTCCTGGTTTACAATTTTCACTATCTTCTTGGAGATGAAATCCATATATCTTAAAACTGCTAAGGTTGAGAAACACTGATGTAACTTATGTTACATAATTTCATTTATATTAGATATTTAGCATTAATGGATGCTCTTTTGCCCAACTCTCCAAGTTAAAACAAGATTTACAATATTTATTTCTGTCCATAGAAGAAAGGGAAAAACAACAGAAACAAGACATTAAAAGTACACTCATTTTTTTTCTCACCCTACCTCCTCTCCCCATCCCCTTTACAGACAACATCTTTATTACCTTTCTTTGAACTGCCGGTGACAGTTCTCACTGCAAAATGCCCTGCCTTCCTGGGTTGACCCAGAAATATTTCTTCGGCCACAGGTATTGCAATGGTACAGGTTGTCTACCGTTGGAAGTTTAAGAGGCTCTGGAATATCTGACTCTACAGAAATCAGAAAGTGAAAAGCTCAAATAAGTCACATATTATGATAATGAGGATATTTTCTGGGTCAGGCCAAATTGCAGAATGACAATCCAGTCGGCTGAGCCTGTTGTAAGAAGCTCCGAGTATGTACTGTGTGCCAATTACTTAGACATATTTTAGGCCAACGGTGCAAAATGAAGATATAAGTCTATCTTTCACAACTCAGATCATGATCAGAGTAGCAGACGTTCAACATTTGGAACATCCCATTTACATTTTGCAGTGTTTGTGGGGTTTTAAGTATCAGAATGGCACCTTATGCTTTGCAAAAGTTTAAGGAATTAATTTCATCACTGAAAACTAAAATTCCTCTCCACAAATGGTCCCTTGAATCCATTTTGAAATGCGTCCGTTTACATTTTACACAAGACCTGGTGAAGTCTCAAGCAGACAAAAACTATGTGGGTTTATGATTAATAGCTATAAATAAATGTGTGTATAAAGCCACATAGAAAAAGTATACATATTATGGATTCTGGAATACTGTCCAACTCCTTAATAGCAGCTCCAACCTGACTATGAGAAATGAAGGGGGGGGAGGTTAAGAATGATGCAATTAGCAGCATTCTAAGTTACTCTCTGACTGTCTCTTTCCTAACATTTAACATTAGGCAATTTTTATGGGTTTTTTTTCTCTGCAACCCCTTGCTGAATCCAAACTGGTTTTAAAGTCAATCCTCTCCTGCCATATCATTGGTATATTTTTGTTCATTTTTCAGACTGTAATCCTAGTGACCAATAAAATAGTGGATAGGTTATCTGAGACCTACACAAAATTACTTTGCAATATTCCTTTGGAAAGAACTAAATGATACACAAACGCAGATTATCCTGGGAAACACAGAATAACCAAGAATTGAGGAAAAGAGTCCTCGAGGGATTTATAATTAGAGAATTCACATTTCCTAGGAAATCAGAACAAGGGGAGGAACAAACTCAGGCTCAACTCCTCCAAGACTGAGTGGCTGTGGCTTCCGGCGCCTCGATATAGCCAGCTGACTCCATCGCTGACTATTGGGGGTGAAATACTGGCCCCCACGGAAAGGGCTCGCAACCTGGGCGTCCTCCTGGATGCACGGCTGTCTTTAGAAGATCATAT
>JANHFO010002052.1:162046-176261 GCA_032468095.1 Pareas carinatus
AAAAGAATATTGATGTGTTTTCAGTTTAATTTCCCATTATTGAACAAAGTATGTAGAATTAAAAAGAACAACCAAATAAAAATTAAGTTACTTTCTAGCATTGAATTTATAGGATGGGTCTTATCAGGGCCTTACTGAGCAAATGTTTAAATTTGATTTTAATTATATTCTTTGAATTCACCTTCCCTAACTTATAGACTTAGCATATGGAATGCATAAAGTTTCTCATAGGAAATAGATTCTGTTTGGGTTTTTACAAGACACAGATAGGCAATTTCATGATTTCAAAAACTGGGTAATAGAGAGGATTAAAGTTTTTAGGTAGAAAAAAAATTGCAAATGTTACAAAACATTATAACAGTGAAAATACTAAAGGAGATGTTTGAAGAATGGAATCAGAAAATAGTAGCCACAATATCAACAAAGTCAATAGAGGTGTTTACTATCGAAACACTAAGTCCCAAAGATTCCTTTTTTCTATAATATAATCAACCTGATTTCTTTTTTCTAGTGAAGTTTTTTTATTTGTTTTCATATTGAATAAAATAATACAATTTCCAACAAACATGTTGTCTGAGTGAACAACTTATTCATAATTTTGTTTCCACATTCTTTTCATTACAAATCTTCTATATAGTAAATATCAAATTAACAATATTCCATTTGCAGTGCGAATATTAGCAATCAGAACACATATTTCACAAATTTATCTATTTCTAAATTGATTTCTGCATCCTCCATCTGGTGATGTCCATATCCATGTAGTCATAACTTTGGTTAATGAGCATCAATGTTATTTTGCAGTCAGCATCCGCATACCTTCCACCATCTCTGCTGTTGTCATAATTTGCTTCCTATTGCTCCTTGAAGGCTAAATTCAAGGACCTAAACATATAAGCTATATATATATTTATAAAAAATATCAGAATTAAAGCAAACAGTTCTTCACCAGCCTTCCCTCACCCCCTGGCCCAATTTCCCTGTAACAACCAACCTGAAGCCTTCCATCATATTGTGCTTGCTAATTTGATATCATTTGATATTATTTGTTCTTGACTCTATCCCTTCTTCTTGAGCCACCTCAGGTACATAAAAACATGATTTAGACCAGTGATGGCAAACCTATGGCGGGTGTCACAGCGGGCACGCAGAGCCCTCTCTGCTGGCATGCAAGCCAAGTCGCCCCAGCATCACCTCAGAGCTGAGCATGCTCAGAAAAGAGTAATGGAGCCAAGCAATGATGTCACAGGGTCATACGCATGCTCAGAAAGAGAGTAGTGGCACCAGGCGATGACATCAAGAGGTGCAATTCATTAGTTGCAACTCGTTTGGGCACTCGCTGTCTAAAAGGTTAGCCATCACTGGTTTAGACCATTGAATTCAATTCTCTGCTCAATGTTCAAAGATGCAAATTAAAGAACCCCAAAGAGAAATTCATTCAGACTTTGCCCGAAGGTATCCATCAAAGGAATGTCTTCACTTTACCAAGTAATTGGTTCTATCATGAGATGTGAAACGCATTTGAAAAATGTCAGTGATATGACATTCAAGAGCATTTCCTACAACCATTTGAGGAAGGCAATTGAGGATAACAAAATGTATCTGAGCAAGCCTATAGCACTACACAAACCAAGTTTAAAATTTTATCCCAACTTGTGTTGTCTACACACATAGGTTGCAGCTTAGCTTCCACTAAGTTCTATCTTCTCAATATATTAGAGATGCAAAAGACTAAATCTGAGACTTTCTGAATTAAAATATGGTTTGTATTGCTAATTACAACTTTCAGCTGTCCAGGCAATATTATTCTCTGCACTATAATTACAATGTATTAATCAAGCCCAAATTAAGGAGCACTTGAGTAGTATTCTGATTTAAACCTGGTCATATTGCTTCTCTATTCAACCAACAGATTCAAAGAAATTACCCATTATTTTATTTCTTCATTATTTTTACTGCTAGCAAATTAATGGCACAATTCCCTTAACAATAATTTCCTACTCTTAGCAATTAAAATGTTGTACCTGCCTTTAAACTTTCCTCTCTTCGAATATTGAATAGAGAAAAGAAATCTCCAATTAAAAGTTAAACAGAATCACAAAACTATGGAGAGTTGTTAACATTATTCTTAATGTCAGCATGTTGCCCACTGGGGCTAGAAATAGTATAGCTTAAATTAAAATGTCGTCTTGGACTGTCTGGACAAATATTTTCATTTTGCATCTTGAGAATTTAATGGCTGTTTCTGAATGGTCAGAGTTATGGCATTTGCTTAATTTTGACAAGCCAAAGACTGATGAAAGACTAACTTTTTGTATGCTTTAGTGAGAAATAATTGAAACTTTCTTGGTTTATTTTGCACTCCTCCAAAGATAATGCTAGATTAGCAACACCTTTCTCTCCTGAAGTGACATTATATTGTCAAAATGAGAAAATGTTGACATCCTCCTTCAAATAATTCTCATGTTTGCAACAAGTAAAGATATTAATTTGTGTAATTATTCCTTGATCCAAGGCCCATAAGAATTCTTGTTTATTCGTCTATCTCAATTATGCAGTAGCCAAATGCTCATTGAGGAAGAAGAAGAGAAAGAGGAGGAAGATATTAGGATAGAAAAGATAACTTCAGTATATAGAAAGGACTTTTCATGTGAAATGGGAGAAGAAACTTACTCCTGATATTTCATCGCAATATTGCCTTGCTTTAATTTGATATCCATAATTGTGTTAATGTGATCATAATACAAAGTTCAGCATAGCTTAAAGGTATAAATGTACTTTTGAATTATATACCAAACATTGGGAATTTATCACCAAGAATAATTATAGATTCACTAAGATGGAACATTTCAAAAGGAAATTAATTTCAATGTGCCATTTTATTTAGCTTAATAGTACTAACTTGAATGGAATCAATTCTGCATCACAGACAGTTTATCAGGGAAATAGCTGAATTCTGAAAGAGCTTAGATCAAGTTTTTACCTGTAAAATATCCCTGTTTCAGATTTTATTTCCATTCAGATAACTTTCTTTCAGCCATTGAAGTTTCTAGTTTCAACCTATTGGCATAAATTCTTTGATGCAAAATGTTTATTTATAAGAACAGCCAAGAAAAGATAGCCCCAGACAATCTTATTTGGCTAGAGCTGAAACACTAGACTTTTGTATATTTACTCAACTGAAGCAATGAAAATTGTTTGACATATGCCTTGACAACTGCACGTTTTATGTTCTAATATGAGAAGACAAAGGATTTTAATGTAAATGGAAACTGGTCAAAGAATTGTGGCCTGCAGGCTAGATGATCCTATTGGGGATTTCTTGTCCATTTCAATTTTTATATTCATACTGAGCTTTTGTTCTCTCTATTCTTTTTAGTCTCTATGAACTGCCAAGAAACTGGCAGTGAAGTAAACGGAGAGGGCCTTTCTGATCATTCTTTTAATATTATCTCAGCTTTGCGGAAACATTTGATAAGTTCACTGATAAAGTATGAATGTGCCACAGAGGAAAGCGTCTAAGAGCATAACCCAATGCTGAAAGGACTTCAGCCTAAGATTAAAATTAGCAATTATTTGGGAAAAGACACATCTGACTTCAATAGATTGTACATGCACTGAATAATAGCCCCATGTGTTTTAAATTTAGGAGTAACTTGTCACAGGGGTATAGCTAGAGGAAAGTATCTAGAATATGGATGAATTGAAAAGTCAGAGAGGAAATATATTTAAAGATATAGGAGTCCCAATTGAGTCAAACTGCTAAATACTGGATTTAAGTCCATGCAGAGCTTCGTAGCAATTTTATAGTTAGGGATTTTGTAGTATGCATTGCTGAAAAATTTCTCCAATTCTCCTTCTATAGTCACATTCTGAGGAAAATAGCATAGTGGACAAAGCAAGGCGGTAAAAAGGAACTTGGTGTGTTGTCACTAATGGCAAAGTAGCAGATGAGTAGCTGAATGTGCACAATGCAGCAACCGAAGGGGAGGATTTTGTCAACAAAGGAGACCCAGATCAAGAGACTGAGCAGTACCAAACTGGAGGCAAGAAGGGGGGGGAACAGATTCATTGTAGCCTCACCCTAGATTTTATCAGAATATATCTAGTAGGATAGAAGATTATTTTAATTTGGCAAGTTTGGCAACAACAATTAATCAGTGGAATGACTTTCCTCCAGAAGTTCTGGGTGCTTCACCCCTCGAGGTTTTTAAGAAGAGATTAGACAACCATTTGTCTGAAATGGGATAGGGTTTCCTGCCTGAGCAGGGGGTTGGACTAGAAGACCTCCAGGGTCCCTTTTCCAACTCTGTGATTCTGTTCTGTTAAAATTCTGTCCATTGGGAGTAAGCAAATAATGACTTGGATCTCCAGGTCTCATCTGTGGCTTGAGCCTGACATGATCACATTTGTTTAGGCACAAGGTTTATGAAACTGAAACATTTGACTTGGTTTTAATTCAATAATCATTACAAAATTGTAATTTCCACTGGCATTGCAACTGAGTGCACACCTGGAGCTTTTTATGTGGGTCAAAACTATATACTGTTGTTACCCATTATAATTTCTCTGCTTGGCAGTTGCGTGTGACTTCAGACCACTTGGTCCCCCAGCCCTATTTTGGTTTTTCACCATTCTAGGAAAGAAATCAGATAAAAATGACAGTGGAAGCTTAAAATAAGCTTAATAGTCAAACAAAAACTTTCATCTCTGGGCCTTATACAGGTAGTCTTCAGCTTACAATAGTCGATTTAGTGACTATTCAAAGTTTACCACAACTTATGACTGTTTTTCAATAGACACTTATGACCATTGCAGCATCACCGTAGTGGTCACACGATCGAAATTCAAACGCTTGGCAACTTATTTACATTTATGATGGTTGCAGTCCTGGGTTTGTGTGGTCACTTTTTGCAACTTTCTGACAAGCACAGTCAATGGACAAGCTAGATTCACCTAACAACTGCAGTGATTCACTTAACAACTGTGACAAGAAAGGTCCTAAAATGGAGCAAAAGTCACTTTAGCAACAGAAATATTGGGGTCCATTATGGTCGTACATTGAGGACTACTTGTACAACTTCATCTACCATATACATCATTGCCTCTCTCATCTATTGCAGCTTTTGATCCACGTATATAATATTACAACATTATAGAAATATCTAATTTATATAATGAGAACCATGAAAATTACATATTCACCATAGCTTCAACATCATTATCAGTTCTACTAAATAAGAATTTAATCGTTCATCAATTGTAGAATAAATTATGATTTGATTATGTGGCTAGAACAGTCAATGGAGAATAGAAGCTATTTGATGGATTTACACTAATCTATGAAGCATTATTTCTTGTTACTGGATTGCAAAAAAAACAGTAATTGTCATCAGTTTTCATAATCCTGAATTAAACTGAATGGTTCGTATAAGAAATGCCTTTTCTATTATAACCCCTCTACATGAAGTTGTAATGGCTGATTTCTTTGTCTCTTAATTGAAAGAGAAAACTTAAATAATCTTTTTTTTTCTGGCCCTACCAAGCTACTTTTAATTAAGAGAATCAACAAAATAGTTTTCAAATAGACACTTATGTAAAATCTGTAATTTGTTCCTAGTGTGTATTCATTTATTAATCTTTCAGTACTTAATTTTAGTTGTTCTTCAGTCTTTCTGACCCTTCAGCTTCCCCGCTTTGCATTTATAATCCTTTTCTTTAATATTAATCAGACATCTCCACTGAAGGCACATTAGTTCCCTAAATTGGAACATAACATAGTTAACAAGTATATCTCATAGCCTGTTTGCTTTCAGTGATGTTAAAGCAGATAGCAACAACAGATGGTTTGAACACTCAAAAATCTTTAACAGTGCTTATGTGGATTTCCTGGAGTGGGGAAGCGGGATTGAGAACCGTAACATAATATTATGGGAGTCAAACATATGCTAAGTATTTTCATTATCAGGTAGATAAGTTGACAAATAGATCTATCTTCATTTTGCCTCCCTCCTCATCTAAAATATTGGTTTATGGTACATGGCACATGGCCAAAAACATATTGTAATGTATTGAACTCAATGTAAACTGCTTTGCCATTGCCCTAAAGTAGAAGAAGTTTGTAGGCTGAGACTGCCTGTCTCCAGGGGTTGCTCCTGCAGGAAAATCCTTGATTACTATTGGCTGCCTCCTAGCGGCCATACTGTATATAAGCTTGTTGCACAGCTGAATTGCTGGGCCTTTGCACGTGTTTGAGCTTGCTGTAAGATAGCCAAGTGTGTCTCGACATACAAGGAATTTGTCTCCTGTGTATATGATCTATACCTACCTACATACAATAAACAAACTGTGATTACAAGCAAAGATACAATCATAATCATGAGTACATTCATCTTGCCATGTACATATAAGCATAACATACATTCATAAAATACATTCATATTGTCATGTACAAGAAGCTATGTAAAGAGTCTGGATAAGGAATAAGAGCGTGCTTCTTCCTGATAGCCTTTCAGAAAATTTTGGAACCTCCAAGAAACTGAAGTAATCCACACAGCATGAAACAGAAAATCATTTAACTTCAAGAAAAAATAATCTGTCTGATCAGGAATATTCCATTCAGATTTTTATTTAATTTTTTAATTTCTGTTTACTGTGTGCTAAATCTAAGATTCTGTATTTTTCTGTACACATCAGGGAATATGTCAGCCTCACAACACACCACAGAATGTGCATTAGTTTTTTTTCTCAAAACTCTTTTACTTCACTGTCCCAATTCTCTTTGCATGGACATCTTTGACACACAGACAAGGCCATGAGTAGAAGCATAACTTTCGTATTTATCTTGATTCCCTTAGGCTATAATTTGTTCTGCTTTTTAACATACACATATGCTGAAACCTGATTCTCAAACTTATCTCATAAAAATAAATGTATCCCAAAATATTACACTGCTTAAATGTACTGGGCCCAAAAAGTTATTCTCATTGTATTTCTGATATCTCTTCTTCCTTTGTTTTGGCCTGCATACAACTCTAGGTGCAATTCTAGGTGTGTTTATGTGGAAATAAATCCCACTAAATCATTAGGACATATTATTTGCTACACATTACATTGTCAGGTTAGCCGCTTATGAAGCTGCTGCAGAGAGCTAAAAACTGGTAGTTTAGGTAAAGACGGAAGTTGAAGATAACATTTTAAAAATTACAATTTGTATGCCTATCATGGATGACTTAATATTAAGATCTATACAATCCCATTTTGGTTTTTTTAAATGTTTTGTCTTGGCTACTTTAAACAACTCTCTCTTTTTCCTTGCAATCAATGCACTGTAGTGAACAAAAAAAGAAAATTATCCATTTGCTATCAAAATATTTATGAGCTAGCTTTTCAGGTAGTACTATTCTGCCATGGGGCACAGCAGCACATAACCAGCTCATTACCCTTTAGTAAAATGCCAAGCACACTGAGTGTGAAGCCTGTAGCAATTCTGGACAATTCCCATAGCAGGAATTCTGCATATTTAATATTATGTCCTACTTTATACACAGAACAGTGCTAGCTGAAGAACTGTCCAGTGCCCCCCCCAAAAAATATGGGGGGATGAAAGTGCTTTGAAGTTGTTCCATTAATTGTTAGAAACTGATAAAGCAAGCATAAAGATACTCGTCTTCCTTATACTAACTGGATTTACCTGTCCTATCAATCCCTATTTAATCAATAAGCCATAAATAGTTGATTTCACACAGAATACTACAGCAGAAGTAATCCCATCATACACAGTACTTGACTTAGTGCAAACTAGGCCCCTTTAGACAATTTCTACTTGAATTACATAATTATTTCTAAATGTACAACTACATTTTTCTGATATTTATAAATGTTATAGAAATCTGTATAATATTTTTGTCCTCTTTTGACAATGCCTAATTCCAGCAGATGAATAGTGATCACAGTATAGGCTATGTGTGACTGGTTTAAAACTGTTTCAAGGAAAAAGAACTGCCCAGTAATTCTGTCCTATCAAGAAAACAATCAAAATTACAAGTCAACACAAACACAAATAACTACCGAATAACCCCCTCATCCCCTCAAAACTCATGTTTGTAGAAATGCAGTGCTATTACAAACCAGAGATATGAAATGTATAGTTGTTTGGTTTCATCTTTGTTCTTGTTTCATTTATATCTTTTGTCCTCTGACTGGGCTAGTGTAGACATCTTGTAAAATAAATAACAAAGTTCAGCTAATCTGTTATCTTGCATCTGCCCCAGGTCCCTTAAATTTGATTCTCACTGAAAATGTTCATACCCCTGTCCTTCCTAAGTTGGGACATTATTATACATTGGCTGTCATAAAAGGCAGCATATTATTTATTACTGCTATAGAATTTTTACTATAAAAATTGGAAGAGGTGCTCAAAGATTACTACCCAGTAATCCTGCCCCAAATAAGTTGCCTTACATGGGTTTTATGCAAGAAGAGTGACTGATCCTGGGGACTATAAATCTAAATAAATAAATAAATAAAATAATGCAATGTATTTTGGATGGTGAAGAATGTTAATTGCTGCTCCACCTGTAATAGTGGAAGTACTACACAGGCACTCCTCGATTTAGGTCTATGTTTGACTCCAGAATTACGATCATAAGTCACGCTGGTTGTTAAGCATAACACTGACTGACTTTAAGATATTTCTTTGCAGTGGTCGCAAAGTAATTCCCCATGGTCATTATGCGAATTCATTTTAGCCAATGGACACTTTTTTGCTGGAAACTAGAAGTAAATGCTAGTTTCCAGAAAATAAAACAAAACAAAACAAAACCATAAAGCATGGTCACCTGACTGCAGAACACTAGAAACAGCAGTAGATGTGGCTGGTTGCCAAGCACCCAAAACGAAATCACATGACCATGTGAGAGAGGGAAGCCACCCGAGCTTCAAATCTGAATCATAAGTTGCTTTTTGGGGTCTGCTATAACTTTGAATGGTTGCTAAGCAACTAGTCATAAATTGAGAACTACCTCTATTCCATATTTAGATAGCTGGAACTGTTGCTGAAGTGCTGTTCTTCTAATCATACCTCTTATTTAATCCATACCATGTGTTAAAAGCCCTCTAAAACTGTATGTGAGATTCCAAGAAATCACAACTGAAGCATTCTTTTAAAAACACCCCTTGAAATGAAAAAAATATTTCCATTTTTCTTACCAATTGAACATTTTGAAATTTACATTTCACATGTTAAACCTATTTATTTAAACAGAAACCTAGGCTGCTGATTACACCAGGATTCACTTTCAAGCAATAACATTGGCACTGTGACCTTTAAGTTCCTCTCTCCCTTGTTCATTGCACATTACTGATCTGTTGCAGGTTAATACTTTTTTTAAAATTAAAACAAGTATTACAAATTATTCATTTTTCTATTCTCTGCCAAACTGCTTTACTAAAATGCTGAGTGATTTATATTATTATTACAGATGCTTAATTAGTTATATCAGTTTACCTTTGTAATAATTTCTGAGTCACAGGTCTAGATGCTTCTTTACAAGCTGTAGGGGCTCCTTCTTTAGTAAGCCTCATAATGATTATGTGAATTAAACATTCGCCTTCCACACAATTCACTCTACAAGTTTGTGGACTTTCTTAAGTGTTCACACTACACTGATAAGTAATTATAAGTACATAATTTTCAGACATGGACAGACCTTCATGTTCCTTCACTCTGCTTCAAATTAAGTTTGTGGTGCTTTTTCCATTTTCAATTACTTACAATACCACTGTACTCTAGTAACATGTTTTCTGCCATATTCTTCTAATGCTGCTTTCATCTTATCCTATCTGTGAATGAGGCAGGCTTAAATTGTCCTTCAGTGCACAATTTAAAGTATTAACTTTTAAAGTACTATCTTTTTCACTTTTCTGACACTTTCCAAGGGCACCTTCATGGTATGCAAGATTTTAAGTTTAGGACATATTATTTTGGAGTTAAATCAGGTGACACCAAGACTTGAAATAGAGGCAAAAGAGCAGAGAATGACTTGGAATTAAGAAATAGTAAATTTCATGCTTCTATGGTTTTCTGTTAACCCAAGGATGGGCAGAGAACAGTTCCACTCAGCAGTGGAACCCTTTAGATTTGAGAAAGGCAGAGTCTGGTCATGGAAGTTTTCAACTGTTTCATAGAAGATCACATACTTGAACTCAAATTCTGCATTTATCTGCAAATCAGTACACAAATGATAAAACAAATCATGTATAATCCAAATATGTATTCAAAGGAACTGAAATTCAAGATAACGAGAGTCACCATATAATATTGTTGATGAACAAGGGGTATACACATTAATTGAAATGGAACAATGGCACCTGCAGAATTGTAAGACTCTGGTTGTAAAAAAATATATGTAAAAGTATCTTTTAAAAAGACAACACGTGCTTTCTCGTATTTCTAAAAATACAATGTTGCTTCTCTTTTTTTAATATCCTTTCTTGAATCACATTCTATTAGAATGAAAATTAAATCCGGAGGCTTCCTCCACCTAATTCTAATCCATCTGTGTTCCCATCTGCTTGGAAGTCACATCCTCTGATCTTGAAGCTTTTAATTTCCATTCCAGAGGTGTGAGTCTTGATTACACTAGAATCTCAATAATTAGAGAAAGCCATATTCTCCTTTACATGCTCAAAGGTTCTTTTCTTTATGTCAAACTTCTAAATATGTAAAATAATCAGCACTGTCTATTTGATCTTTCATTCCCACAATTCACAAAATCAAAACAGTTCAATTTGAACAATACAATCAGATCAAGTTTCACTCAGCCAAAGGTTATAACAAAATCTGTCTTGCAAATTTTTAGATTTTTCTCTTACAAAAGAAATTTCTGCTTTTCTACCTTATTCTTATGAAGCTTGAGAATTACTTTTCAGTTGTCTTGATATTGTTTTCAGTTTAACATGTTGGTAAATATGACACATCTTTTGGTCATTCTGATGACTCTATGACTGCCCAATCTGGGGGTGGGAGTGGGGGACGGACACCTAAAAACAGATTCTTCATAGCTCCCTTAGGAATTTAACTAAAGTGCGGAAAGCTAGGAAGGGTGCAAAAAGATGATGATTGCATGATAAAACACAGGGCATTCACATGAACCCTGCCCCAACTATCTAATAAAAAAGTAGAACATTGCATGCTACACATGAGAATTTTACAGAAGTCTGAAAAGGTAGAAAAATACTATTCTATATTATATTTACAATGCAAGGTGTAAAATGTGGATTGAGTCAGTCTACTAATTTCTGCTTTCTATTTGATCCATAATGCCTTGTAAAAGATCATTCTGTTTATATTGTATGGTACAATATATAACAGGTAATAAATTCAAATTATTAAAAGATTGAAAGGAATTTTTAAAAAAAGAATATTAGCTTTATCTTCAGCTATCATCACCTTAAAAGGCATACATAAATCTCTTTTCAAAAATACTGAAAAAGTTGAATGTGAAATAATACATAGATGTATCTTTTTTTACTGTATAATAAGTATGACCATCACTATCCATATAGAAACTCATTAAAAGAACTGTGGGAGAAGAAAATCAAACTAAGACAATTTTTAAAAACAGCTGCAATGGTCAGCGTCCATTAAAACTCTCTTGCAGAGAGGTTTCTAATGGAAGATTTAAAAAATCAACCCATATTCATAACTGAAATTGTGTCTACTATCTTGATTTTTTGGAACCTTCCACCCCCAGACCTCTGAAGTCACTTCTATCAGTGGACTTTGGAGATACATTATTAATCTAATAATCTGTCATATTTACAATTTTCCCTTAACTGATGATTATGCACATAAAGTGTCTTAAAATGTCACTGCACTAAAATGATCCAACTGAGCACTATACTTAGGTTTGTGATTTATATACTCGTGTTATATAATTTAACACGTAATTCCCAGTTATTAAGAAATGAGCATTTTCATTTCTTAGCTTATGCATATAGAACAGAAGTGATACAAATGAAAATTCCTATTTCTATTGATTGGAGATTTTTTAATACTTAAACTTTGGCACATCTTTTGTTTTGTGTACACTAATGGTCTCATTACATTCTTATTGATTTAAAAACTACATCAGCAAATTAATTTTGAACTGTTCTGTAATTATTTTTCTAAGTATAAAAATATTTAATTAGCTTTTCAGTTTTAATCTAACAATTTAATCTAACAATTATATATATATTATGTTCTAAACTTAAAACTTACACAATTAGCACAGTTTTATCAATAATAATGTTTTGCAAATCTGAGATGGATTTTTGGAGTAGAAATTAAAAAGTGCCAATGCTGTAAGCAACAAACCCTTTTTATATCATACAAAGGGATGCTTGTGTACTTGACTTTTTTATCTGAAAAACAAGCACACGGGTTTACGATTCAAACCACCAGCATCAACATGTTTCTGGTACAACGTTTTTTGCCATTTTAAGATGAATCTTGACTCATTTCCTTCCTTAGCCCACCATAAAGGGATATGTTAGGAGACAGGTTATAAAAGCAGGAAAGGGGATGAAGGATGAAGTCAAGTGGCTTAAAATTGCACAACATAATGGATCCCTCTGCTAGAAAGAATACAGTACAGGCACATACATTTCCAAAAGCAAACAAATAGGCAAACAAAACTTGTAGAGAGACTTCTAATTAAGCCCACCCCTTATTATCCCAAGTGACATCCTATTACAGCTATTTGTACTAACTACAGGGCTACATAGAATTATTCTGAGCATCCTTATATGGCATCAGAATCAAAATCCTGAATAACCAGGTGGGGAAGAGACTGGCTTTTTTAAAAAAAAACTTCGCTGCACACGCACAACAGACACACTGATAAAATGTGAGTTCTGGCCGCGGTCATAAGCAGACTACTACAAATCCGTCAAACCACAAAATCCTTACTTTTTTAAAAACATCAAAATGGCGGAACCCTCTGTTTTTATTCTGTGGCTCTACCAGTTATTCCCTTTATTTGAAAAAGAGGCAAGAATGTTAATTAGCCGAAGGAGAAAGTTTGTGAAAACGACCTCCTCTCCTTCCCTCCTCCGTTGCAAGGCGACGGTATACATCTCTGCGACCGTCTCCCCCGTCTCTTTCCCCCCTCTCTGCACCGCTTCGTTCCAACTCTTGCATGTCATCTGTTTATGGAAAGGGGGCTTCAAATTCCTCTCCCCCCCCCGCCTCCAAACAGCATGGAAACTGCAAGAAAAATAGGTATTTAAAAAGAGCTTGGGATTCTCGCACTGCCCGAGCGAAATTCCAGGGACCAACTGTTTGGATTCCATCCCCCGCCTTCTCTTCCCCCCCCTCTCTCCCCCTTACCTAATCCTGTCTCCCGACTTGCTTTATTTTTTAATTGCAACGTTGACTGTCAAAACACACAACTGAAAATAATGTGTGGATGGCGAAAAGGGGGGAAAAAAAACCCAAAGGCTGGCACATCTACTTGCGAAAGCAGGCTGGCACAATTTTAAATGAACGCACGGCATGCAAAAGAGAGCAAGGGTCTGCAGGGCAGGGGAGCAAGACCTTTTTCAGCTGCATTTTGATGATTTAAAGAGGTTTATAAATTACTTTCTTATCTGATTCCTTACCTACAATAATCAGCCTGTGGTCCCTGAATGCTGAGCCTGCGGGAACCTAAAGCTGGCCGCGCCTGCGCGCAGAGGGGGCGGGGTTGTTTCCCTGCAGAAATGCACAGGGCGATGAAATTGACAAGCAAAGCATATTTAATATACAGCGAGAGAGGGAGGAGAGGTAGACGCTACTGTATTATACGCGCCGCAGACCCCATATTTATATAAACATATCATTAAAACAACAATTAACCCTTATCGTTCCCCCCATTTGGCTGCATGGCAGACTCTCTGCTGGGAGGGGGTGCTTCCATATTTCCTTTTTCCTTCAATAGAGCATCGCTAAAATAAAACACAACAGAGGCCGAGTTGAATATGCTTACGGTTTTTAATAAATCTTCCCGACGGGACAGATCCTGATTTGTTTTTATTTATTTTTTCCTCCTCCACTAAGCTTTAGAATTCCACCCTCCAGGTTGAAGTCGTTGCCTCGAGGTATTTTATGGTGGTCTTTTCTTCTGTCCGTGCAAGCCTTCCTCTCTTGGAGGGTGTGTGTGTGTACACTTTTTACTGCATCGCCGTCCTC
>JANHFO010002053.1:31889-45011 GCA_032468095.1 Pareas carinatus
ACCCAAAGATGCGCTAGGTCTTATTTTCAGAGAATGTTTTATTTTTCCACCGAGGCCGCCCAGAACCGAAGTCCGAGGTCTTATTATAGGGGAGGTCTTATTTGCGGGGGATGCCTTATATTTCAGTGAGAGGCAAAACTATAAGTAGGTCTTATTTCCGGAGGATGTCTTACTTTCAGGGAAACAGGGTATAACAATGTGGCATCTGCATGTGCTGGGGGAAAGTGCACGAAGGGAGACAATCTCATCATACACATGTTGTACTATGACAATAAAAGTTTCATTTCATTTCACGTCTCATTAGACCTATATCTATTCTTTGGAGATTAGAATAATTCTCTCTAATTTGGTGTTCCTTCAACATATTAAATTCCTTGTCCACTTAGTTAAATGAGTTGTGGCTACAAGAAATGCTATACTGTATATATTATACAGTAATATAAAAACCATAACCCATGTGACTGCCAGTAAACTCATGCATATACAATCAGCATTTGAAAATTTCCATTGAAAGAAGTGCTGAGCTATCTTAATTCAAAGAGGCAACGTTTTAGAAATCTTCACCCAAAGAAAGGATTCTGGTTTTGTACTTTATTCTGAAGATGCTTGAAAAGTTAGGATGAATTTCTCTAGAGTAGTGTTTCTCAACCTTGGCAACCCTAAGCTGTATGGACTTCACCTCCTAGAATTTTCCAGCCAGCATGTTGCTACGGTTGAGCTGTTCTAGAGACTGTTTTAAAGCTTACCTTACTGATGGAGGTGGCAGAGGTATTACTGCTGAGTGCTGGACATCTACCAGTCATTCTGAAGCAAGGTGTTATTTAGTTTGCTCCAGTTTGTTGCACAGACTACACTTAAGCCACATACCCCCTCTTTTCTTCTTCTGGAGAAGCAGTCCTACCCATGCAGAGGGGGAGAAACATCCTGGCCGTATCTGACATAGAGAGCACTTTGTGAAGGGGACTGATGTGGTTATGAATTTGGGTAGTGAAATGTCTGCGAGAAAACAATCTCAGAGAGTTCCAAGGACCCTCATTTCAACCCTGAGATTCAAATATTTTCCTTTATTGAAAACACATTGTATGTTCATTCAAAGCTGCAACCTTGTCTGGACCATGCATTGTGTTTTCCAGACTGTCAACTGGTCCAAACAGAGCAGGGAATATATATATATATTATATTTATAACTTAATTATAATTAAATTGCAAATACCAGGATTTAAGCAGCCAGTGAGAACTTTAACCTCTATATAAAAGTTTTCTTGGTTCTTTTCTAAATCATCTCTGTAATTGATGCAATAACATCCTTATTCTTTCCTGGACCATTCGCTGGAATTATTGGCCAATTTCCAATCTTCTTGTTTTGAAAAAGGCTTTGGGAAAGGTGGTTGGACAATACCTACAAAGGATCTTGGAGGAAATAGACTATCTAAATCATTTCAGTTGGCTTCAGGACCAGGCATGGTGCAGAGGAAGTATTGATCATACTGGTTGATGACCTTTGTGGGAAATGGGATAGGGGTAGTGTATCTATCTTACTGATCCAGCAGTTTGTGATGCTATCAATCATGGTATCCTTCTGGACTGACTGCAGGACTTGGGATTGGGAAGCACAATACCCCAGTGGTTCACCTCCTTTCTCAGCAATCAGTTCCAACAGTGATAATGGAGCGAGAGACCACATCTATAGCCCCTCACATGTGGGGTGCTTTAGGGCTTGATGCTGTCCCTGCTCCTGTTCAAGATCTACATGAAACCACTGGGTGAGGTTATCCACCAGTTTGGGTTGTGGTATCATCAGTATGTGGATGACATTCAGCTCTACATCTCATCCCCGAGTGGCACAGGTGAACTTGTCAGGTATCAAATATACTCAGTATCTGTAGGATGTTCAAGTCTGAATGGTGGGGGGGGGGCGGATTAATAAACTTTGGCTAAATCCTAACTAGACTAATTGACTGGTTGTGACTGCTTGGGGCTTCTGGGTTGGCGATGTCACCATCTTTGGCCTTGAATAGGGCTGCAGTCCCACATTCAAGACTGGTGTACAATGGGGGTCCTTCTGGACTTGTAGCTAGGTGGTACCTGTGGCCAGAAGTGCCTTTGCACAGGTTCATTTAGTGTGTCAGTTGCATCCTTTCCTCAGTTGGGAGTCCCTTCAGACAGTCACTCATGCGCTAGTTACCTCACAATTGGATTATTGCAATGCACTCTACATTGGGCTGCCCTTGAAGACGAGTTGGAAGCTAATGCTGGTTCAAAATTCACCAGCACAAGCAGTAGCTGGTGCTTCTCAGTATGCCCATGTGTCACTATTGCTACAAGAGCTGTGTTGGTTGTCAGTTGGCTTCAGAGTGCAATTCAAGGTAATTGTTATATAAAGCTCATATGACATAAGACCCGGATATCCAAGGGACTACTTGTCCAATCAGTTATGCCCACCTAATATGTTCCAGCAGAGTGGGTGTGCTCAAGGTCCCTTCTATGCACATATACATGTCAATTTAGTTCTGTAGACTCTGAGCACAAAATTGTTGCACCAGCCCAATTCTAAATAAAAGTATGACTTCAGGATTGTAGTAAATAGCCCTTCACAAGTAAAACCTTTAAAACGATGTTGAATGCTCGTAGGGTATATTGCTGCACTATTAAAAATGGGTGGGGGGATAAAGGAGAGAAAAAAAAATTCATTCATAAACTCAGCTTCCATATTCAAGAAAAATATCAAGTTATTTCTCTTTATGTCTTCTATGTCTTCTAAGTAAAACAACCAGGACCACATTTGTTATTAGAAAATGCCATCCATTTCAAAAGAATTTCTTTATATGGAAGATTCTTTTCCAGTCATCTTTACCTTCCAATGTGACTGCATTTCTTAAGGGTTTCCGTTGAATGTTAGTTAAATTATATTAATTTGAGCAGATTCCTGAACTTGTGAATTTGTGATACGTTGACATGAAAGGATCAGTCTTATTTGAAAGTTTGGTAATTTATAGCATCACAGACATTGAAAAACCTGCCTTATTGGTAAAAGTGTGACTTACTGTGTTCTTGAATTAATACAGCCTTTTAAAAATGTTCTAACTAGTATCTATTTTGATATTTCTTATTCTGAAAGTCTAAGATAAAAAAACCATTATTAAATGGCTGCCTAAGTTAAATAATAACCCCGAAGAAGGACCTGAGCCAAGTCGATCTAGTGGTTAAGGTGCTGGTCCAGAAGCCAGGAGACTGTGAGGCTTCTCTGAAGATATCTCCTTCTTTGAAATAAACCTTAAATGCAATTTCTCTTTCCAACATAGAAATGAGAAACTGAGAGGGAGGAAAAAAATACAGAAATATCTTTCTGTGTGGTACTAATTTATACTGACTTTTCCTCAGAAGTCTCCTTGCCTCCCTCCCGTCCAAATACATAAAGCAGCTTGTATTGCCTATCAGTTCTTTTGCCTGGCATCAGCTGACCATTATCAAAAGCATGACAGGAACCAATCTTCAATTATTCATATCCTATTTTGGGAGAAATGGATCTCTGTGAACAGCCTAAATAAACAGATGGGCTTTGAACCGCTAATCTGGAGTCATTAACTTTGTTCTCCCCACTCCTTTCATTTTCGTCCCTCTTCCCCCACCCCAACCTTTTGCTGAGCTTTTGTTTTGTCTGACACAATCATTTGTTTCTGGTGATAGACTGGATTAAATTAATTGAGGCTTAGAACAATATACATTTCCTCTTGCAGCTACTTTCTTCCCCAAGCGATCTTATCTGTCTCATTAGCTTGACAACTTCTACTTCCACAAAAGACTTTTTACAGCTGATACGATATGTCTATTATGTTTAGCATTTTTTTTAAAAAAGGGAAACCAACACCAAGTAATTACAAAAAGGGATTTGTATTTATATTATTTCATTTATTTGGATCTTCCCCTACGAGCCCTGTGGATCTGTATTTGTATGTATGCCTTCTGTGTGTAATAAAGAAGCAGAAAGATCATAGGCAGTGCCTAGATTTTCACTAACAACATAGTTGCTTCACTATATTTTTCTGGGCCCTCGCTTGCAAAAGGATGCTATGTGAAATTTGCACACCATACGTTATTTTCGTGGTAAGAACTGACTCCCAAGATCTTCTAAAATAAGTACTGTATAATTTGTTTCCAATAGCATTCAGGCAAATAGTTCTGAGAAATCTGCCACAGCAGCTGGCCATTCATCTTACTTGCATGCACAATCCAGGATTCCCTTAAGAATGCACTGGATCAGACTAAACAGCAATCCCTTTAGATCTGCATTCTGGATCCAAGAGAAGCTATGAAAACTTTCCGCACCAACTTTTGGGATTCAGAAATGCTGTATACTGAAATTTTGCAATAACTTATCGGGGATTAGCATTGCTAAAGTTGTTAATAAACAGTTGCTTCCTTGCCTTCTATGAATTTCCAATATTTTTCCAATCTGATGCCCTTCAGATATGTTGATTATAAATTCCAGATTCAACACATTTGGAGGCACCAAATTAAGAAAGCCATCCTAAAGCCACCATCTCAATTTATGAGTATAGTATAGTATCTTATGATTGTAATCACTGTTTGTCAATTGTAGTCTGTAAGTAAGTATTGAGCATGTACACCGGAGACAAATTCCTTGCATGTCCAGAGACACTTGGCAAATAAAAATTCAATTCAATTCAATTCAATTCAATTCAATTCAATTCTATTCTATTCTATTCTATTCTATTCTTTTAGTAAAGTCTGCAAGAATTCATGGTTGGAAGTACTTCCACCTTTTATCTATTTCAGATCAACACCCCATTGTTTTCTTTATGTAGCCAAAGATTTGCAGTCTAACTGAAGAAGAAAATCTTTTTCCCTATCTCTTTTTCGCAAACCAGGGATGATTTTATATAGATATATCACATTTTACTACCAGCCATTCATTCATCTTTTTTATATGACATGTATTTTTCCAAACATTTTATTTCTCAGAGAACAAGAATTTCAAGCATACTTAGAGGTATTGTTTAGGTGACTGATGCATATTAAAAGATCTGTTTTTCATGTATTTTTCAGAAGTGATGACCATCAACACCACTTGTGATTGTAGGCTTCATAAATCATGTTTATGTTATAGAGAAAATATATTCCCCTCTCTTCCAAGATCTAGAAATCTCTGTTTTAATTTTGGTGAAATAATTCTTGAGTTTGGTGGGCAGAACCTTTATTTTACCTGTATTAGCAGTCCATTTCCACCAGCAGTGCATGAATACATTAAAAATTAAAACATATACATATATAAACAGATTTTTAGAAAGCGTCTGCCCTGATATCTTTAAAAGTCACTTTCCCTAAAAGAGGTTCCTTAAGTTGTTTTGGACTACAACTTTCATCGTCTCAATCAGCATATCCAAAGAGGAAAAGCCTATTTCAAATAGCAGTTTTACTGTATACAACATTGCTCTCATGAACTTTAGATGAAAGTTAGTAAATTAAATAGCTCTATATAATCTCTCCATTTGTTAGTATGTAGACCATGGTTGTCCAAATCTTTGACTTACCTGGGTCACATTGAGTGAAAAGGAATTGTCTTGGGTTGCATATAGATATATATTGTTAGTGCAATTAAATATAGCTAAAATCCATAATTATCCATAATAATATTTAAAGCTTAAGATATTGTGGGGACCACATTACTAGCTGTTCAGGGTTATATGCAGCCCATAGGGGATGGGTTGGAGATACCTGCTGTAGGCAAAGGACAATAACAGATAACAGAATAATAGAATTGGAAGGGGCCCTGGAGATCTTCAGTCCAATGCCTGCTCAAGCAAGAGACCATATACCATTTCAAGCAAGTGGCTGTCTATTCTCTTCTTAAAAACCTCCAGTGTTGGAACACCCACAACTTCTGAAGGCAAATTGTTCCACTGGTTGATTGTTCATATGTGTCAAAATTTTCTCCTTATTTCTAGTTGCGTCTCTCATTCTTCAAATTGGATCAAATCCATCTTTAACAATTATAAAGCAATAAGAGGAGTCAATTGAACTTTCAATCCACCCAAATTCTTTCCAAAGAGGTCTTTATCCCTTTCCATTTTGAGATAGTCAATAAAGGAAAGGAAAGCCATGGTAACCAAGTCATGGTAATATCAATGTTGATAAGATATTTTAACCTAGCTAGGCAACAATGCTGAATGGATCTGATCTCTCAAAACCAAACAGGTTCAGATCTGTTTAGATAGGAGACCAGAAAATATTCCTAAAGAAGGAAATGAGTAACCATTTCCATACTGCTGCCAAGAAATCATATTCAATGCATCCTTGAAGTCACCTAGGATTGAGCTCAATTTGAGGGAGTCTTTACCCCCACTTTAATCTAAAACATCATGCAAAAATTGGCATGTTGCTAAGACCTTTGATTACATCATCTAACAAGACAGAACCTCACTTCATGTGTCAACAACAGCTGAGAGGGCCTCCCGTTTCATGTGCCCAGATCTGAAAAGACTTTTAATTTGACATTAAATGCTTCTCTCTCACTTCTAGTAACATTTATTCACTATAAACAAACAGGAAATATTTTAAGTAAAAACCAAAGGCAAGGAGGCTTTTAAAAATCCAGATAAACTAGCTGTAAACTGGCTGCTTGCTAAGCAAAACCATCCTCACAAAGGTAACTATAAAGTTAATTTCTTAAGAGTTTTTGTAATATGATGTCACCCAATAGTTATATTTGAATAATTTTCCAACAACCTGAAAAAAAATAAAAAAGTCATTCTTTGTTAATAGTTTGTTCACAGTAAATGGTGAAAAAGATAATCTTCGTACAGATAAGGATTATGCTTATGAAAGCCAACTTCCCATTGGAAGTTTACATTCTACAGGCATTCTGTGGAGTAGAATTAGAGTTCATACAAGAACAGACAGAATGTAGTGATTTAGATCACAGTCTTGTAGACAGCCTTTACCAGTGATGGTGAACCTATGGCACACGTGCCACACTGGGCACACAGAGTCCTCTCTGTTGGCACATGAGCCAAGTTGCCCTAGCATCGCTCCAGAGCTGAGCTTGCTTAGAAGAGAGAAGTGGTGCCGGGTGATGATGTCACAAGCCGCGACTCATTAGCTGCAACTCATCCAGGCACTTGGTGCCTAAAAGGTTGCATATACTGTACCAATTCTATTCATGAAATGATGGATCTTCAGCACTAATAAATTAGCTGAAGAGATTATTTATTTATTTATTCATCAGATTTATATGGCCGCTCATTAAACAAGCAGATGACTGTGAGCAGCATACAATAAGACTAAAAACACAAGGTTTTTAAGTAAAGTCAATTAAGTAAAGCTGCCTTTTGCAATTGACTGATGGTGATTTTATCAATACCAATGGTATTATTAGTAATAGTATCATTGGTCATACAGTCAGATATTTAGATTGGATTTAAGATTTTTATGCACCTATGTTGTTGTTTAATAATATTAAAGGTATTGTTGCAGGATGTAAGTTTTTCCAAGTAAAGTGTCTTTTGTAATTGACTGGTGGTGATTTTGTCGATGCCAACAGTGTTCAAATGATGTTGAAGTTTTGGGATTGCTCCCAAGACATCTATTAGTATTGTTTTTATCTTTGCTTTCTTTTGTTATAGTCATTCTACTTCTATTTGCAGGTCTTTATATTTTGTGATTTCTTCCAGTTCTTTCTCTTCTATTTGCTATTTCCAGATGTTTGCAATGTTTACTATCTAGACTTTTTTGCCTTTCTTATCAACAGTTGTTAAATCTGGGGTGTGATGTGACAGATGCTTGTCTATTTAAATTCTAAGGTCTCAGAGGACTTTAACTTCTTCATTTTCTAATTCTTTTTCTATTTCGTGGTCCCACAGTTCTTGCTTGCAAGCAAGTGATATTTCTTGCAGATCTTTTGCAAAGCTTCTTGGATAAGAAGTGAAATATCTTCAAGGAAAAATAAAATCTAGTTACCTTTCAAAAAAGCACCTTTGGGACTACTTTCTCAAGACTTTATAAAACAGGGAATAAAATTTAAAGTTTTGAAAGTTCAGGGGACAGGTGATTATCCACATGATCTGAGTTAGTTCATTATTAGTTCTATCCTACTATATTCCACTCTCTGGTATAGCGCCAGATATCCTAATGGCTCAAAAAATATAGTCAAACAATCAGTAGATCAAAATGGATCAAAAAATCAATGATGAATCAGTAGTGAGTATGTGGAGAGGCAGAATTAGGTACCCGAATCAATACTCTTCAATATTTTTGTCAATAAGTAGGAAGTAAAAGGAAAGCTACTCTAATTTTATATATCAATCACACAAAACTGAGCTGAATATCTACATAAAATTTAAAATGATCTTGATATATTTATTAGCAATTATAATTTAAAAGGAATAAATGAAAAGTTCTTAATTTAGCAAACAGCATATAGGATGAGAGATGCCTAACTTCCTCACGCTACGTATGAAAAGCATCTTGGAACTGTAGTTGATCATAAAATGAATGTGAGTCAGAAATATATTGTGGCTGTAAAAAATGCAAATTTTATTTCATTTAATCAAATTTTTATACCGCCCTTCTCCCGAAGGACTCAGGGCGGTGTACAGTCATAATAAAAAACATAGACAATGATAACAGTACTAAAAATGTAAAAACATTAAATTTCTTCGCTGACTAAAAGTTAAAATTCCAATTAAAATTTCAAATAAAATTTTAAAAAATGAATTTAAGCATAAAAGAGGGCTCAGGACAACCCAGCTTGAGTGAAAAGAAAGGTCTTTAAGGCCCGAAGGAAGGTCCGGAGATCTGGGATAGTTCGTATGTCTGAGGGAAGTTCGTTCCAAAGGGCCGGAGCAGTCACAGAGAAAGCTCTCACCCCGGCATCCTGATGAGACCCTCTCTGTGAGAGCGTACTGGCCTGTGGGAGATATTAGGTGGTAGTTGACGTTCCTGCAGATATCCTGGTCCTATGCCATGTAGCGCTTTAAAGGTCATAACCAAAACCTTGAAGCGCACCCGAAAGACCACAGGCAACCAGTGCAGCTCACGCAGGAGGGGGGGTTACATGGGCACGCCCACCCACCCCCATAATCCCCCGTGCGGTCGCATTCTGGACCATCTGCAGCCTTCGGGTATGGTTCAAAGGGATCCCCATGTAGAGTGCATTGCAATAATCCAGGCGAGAAGTGACCAGGGCATGAGTGACTGTGCATATGGAGTCCCGATCAAGAAAGGGCCGAAACTGGCGTATCAAGCGGACTTGATAAAAGGTCCCCCTGGCCACGGCCATCATGTGATCTTCTAAAGACAGCCGTGAGTCCAGGAGGACACCCAAGTTGTGAGCTCTTTCCGCAGGGGCCAATGTATCGCCCCCAATAGCCAGTGTTGGTAACAACTGGCTATAACGGGACCCTGCCATCCACAGCCACTCAGTCTTGGAAGGGTTGAGCCTGAGCCTGTTCCTTCCCATCCAGACCCGCTTATCAAATGATTTTGTAATCTTATTTTATTGAGAAAACTGAGTAGATTTATCCTTGCAAAGAAACAGATAATTCTTTAAATAGCTGAAGAGCTGTTTACCTGTCATGGTTTGTGAAGGTTCTGCAAGAGGCCTCTGATGTAGATATGAAAATAGAAACAAATATGTTTACAATGCCCAAAATGACTGCCAAAACCTAAGGTGAAGTGTAAGCTATTTCATAAGACTTTAGGCATATGTGTTTTATAAGCCATGATTAATTATTAGTGAATTTGTAAGCCATTCAGAGTTGTCTCAAACAATGAGATGAGCAGCAAATAAATTTAATAATAATCTGAGTTCCGACAGAGGCCATCTGAAATAGACAAGGATGCTACAGAGCCCTGAGCAGTATGCTGTCTAATAAAGTGGTCCTCAAAAGTTTTCAGATTTCAGAAGTGTCCACAATGAGGCACAAAAGTGAATCATTTCCTGAAAATTGCTGACCAGTACAGCAATAAATAGACTAGGCAACAGAAGAATGTAAATATATTCCAGGCTCAGCATTAAAGTTCAGATGTCTGCAAGATTCTAGGACACAGGCCATGGGTATTAAAACGTCATTAAGACTATTTATAAAAACACACCAGTGATGGTTTTCTTTCATCCAAAATGCAGTTTATAAACTTTTCCTGATCTCTGAGAAAAAAGTTTATCCTGTTTTGGTGTAAATGCATTCCAGGGAAGCCAACAGTAGATAATGGAATGAAGTATGATTTTTGCTGCTCATCTCTTTTTTCTCTATTAAAAAATAAAACAAAACAAACTATCCAAAGTTTGGAACAGTTTAAGGGAAAGCCAGGAGAGTCACTTAAATGAAGCCAGCCACTCCCTGCTGAGTTGAAAGCAATTTCAGCAATGATTTAATAGTATATTCAGGCAACCTTTAATATACATATACAATGCATACACAGAAACCCATCCTGCAAATATTAATTTCAGATTCTCTTAACATTCACCTATTAGTCTTCTTTATAGGACATGTGTATGATGGGGGTACACATGCGTACACACACACACACACACACACACACACCAATATTGTAGATATGCATACACTATTTTTTAAAGGAAAAAAGGTCTACAAAACCTTACACATTTGCAGGCACCAAGGTTATACTTGGGAAAAATCTGCACAACTCTAAATTTTGATCCCTGGATTACTTGCCTTGGATTACTACCAGTAAATTGAGCGAGTAATGACTCATTGAATCAACAGCTTTTAAGATCTTACCAAAGAGTAATTGATTGCTGTGATTGTATGACTGAAGAAGCAGTTGATCCCAATAAAATGTCAGCAATGTAGTGGCAACAGAAGCTGAGATAATCAGCCACAGGTTGAGATTTGATTACTGAGGAATCAAGACAAGGGGGAAAAGGAAGTCTGCCCAACGCAAAAAGCCAGTCTGTGCTGCAACTAGTTACAAGATGAGTTTGTATCTGTAAGAAAACATGTCATACAATCAGTTTCAGTAGGAATGTAATGGTGAACAGAAATTTTTTGAGAATGATTGCTCACCAATTTTAAGTTCTCAATGCATGCACATCCTGAATTGCAATCTGGATAGCAAAATAAAAAAAAGAATTTTGCCTCACCCTATTTTAGTAATACCTGATTGTTGAATAATTCGATTATCGAAGGGCGAGAATTTGACGTATCCAGTCCAAGCATGGGAGATGAGGTAACAAACCAGGTAAGGAGATTATTCTGCATTTTGCATGGAGACTTTGTGTTCACATGGTTGTCTCAAAGGAGTTTCAGGACCCATTTTAATTTTCCCTTTAGCTTTCACCACTTAATGTTGTCAGACAGGGAGTATTCTAGTGTTAGGATATCTGCAAGGGAGTTGCAACTATCAGCGAATAATGGTTCTGAGCATTTGAAAATTTCATCTGCCAAATAGGGAGGAAATAGTTCATACATACTTCTATGCAATATTTTCCAAGTACCCCATAAAACAAGCTCCCCACACATTAACCTAATGAACACAGCAGAATTCCTTAGAAAAGTTGTTATTTGTAATCTAGTGGAATTTTATGCAAATTTAAGAATTCTAATTAAAGCTGGGTATAGGGTTGGGAATTATAAAGTATTTAATACTGCATACTTTTCATTGTTGATTGAGATACCAGTTATGTCACTGGGAGAAATGTAAGTATAAGATCAATACTTTCCTCTGGGAAGCAGACGAATTATCCTATTTTTCCTCTGGATGGATTGGAAGAGCCATGGTTTTGTTTTGATTTTGAAATGTAATACCAATTGAAGGGAATATTTGTAGTTCAGGGTTAAACTATGGCATGAGGTGTGGTGTTCTGTGAGCTTGGTTAAGTAAACTGTTATTTAATGTTTGATTGTTTGTTTGAGTTGGTAGCTCCTTCACTAGGGTGTTTACTCTTCGATTGTAGAGTTAATGTTAATCTTGATGTTAATCTCCAATTACTGTTGATTGCTGGAGTTGTTTTGGTGTTTTGTTTCCTTTTTAGTTTTTTTACTATCTCTTTTGAATGGTATGAAAATGTTGTTTATCTCAATGTGCCTGCTGATTGTTGCTTTGTCTGAGTGTCAGGCTTCCAGGAATTCTCTGGCATTTTTTGTCTTAACTTGATCTAGGGAATCTCATTGTTTCCTAATGAAACGTAAGTTAAATATTTTGATGCATTTTTTCTCTTTAAATACCTCTTTTCACATTTTGATACTTTTGTTAAGTTGCTAGGGGTTAACCTTTCAAACATGGATTCAAAGTTCTTCACCCCATTCCAAGATACGTGTACAGTGGATGCCAGCCAAAAATACCTGATCTTGTACCAAGTGATTCTGCTCTGAATATTGTATGTGAAATTACAGCAGCCCTCTCAGCTGAACTGAGACCATTAACTAGGAATAGCATCCTATGGTGTTGCTTTCCATACTACCAGTAAAATGTGGTTCTAATGAGCAAATAACAGAAGAAAAAGAAGCCAATAATTCAACTGGAAAGGAAAAATGAAGAACAAACAGAAGCAGGAGTTAGCAAGAGGATGAAGGTTCTACTAAAAAAAAAGGAAATTAAGAATTTTAAGCAGTTGATATATGTTCCTGCTTTAAATTGCAGGGCATTTTCCTGTGTGTGAGTCTTCTGTGGTTTTTGAATTAGCCTCTACTAAAATTCATCTGAATATTTTTTATTATTGCTTCAGGTTGTCAAAATCTTTCTGTATCTTTTTACTGCCTTCCAAGATCCATCTAATAGTAGCATAGATCAGTTGATAGTCTGCCATTGTCTATGAGGATCCTTTGGGAGAGTTTATCAGAAGTTTTGCTGGAGTAAAGATATACAACATCTACTGCAGTCTACTACCGGTCACTCTGTCAAACATGGAGGTCATGCCGATTTGTCATGAAACTTTCTCAGTGTTGTATCTTTCTTTGCCCAGAGCCCACTTTTGTTTGTCAGATTATTTTACCAGTTATTTGAATAGAAGTTCCTTGTCTGGTAGGTGTCTCCACAGAGCACTTCAGATCTTTTACATAAAAGTTCCTTGCTTGAAGATTTCTCCAGATAGACACTTCACCTTCTTCAGGTCTTTTGAACGGTGCCTCCTCACCTTGATAT
>JANHFO010002053.1:113901-126797 GCA_032468095.1 Pareas carinatus
GTTCACCGCCCTGGGTCCCTTCGGGGAGAAGGGCGGTATACAAATTTAATAAATGAATGAATGAATGAATGAATGAACTTAACTGGCCATTTTTTTCACTGGAGGTCTATCGGGATCCATTGGCTGAGGTGTTGGCTATTCCTGCCAGTTTGTGTCATCTCCAAATTGATGAGCAAGTGGAAGTAGTGGACGGAAAGGATTTTTCTTAAAGAGAAAGGGATGGCAGAGAATCAGATGGCTAGATGATGTTACTGATGCAACAGGCATGAGTTTGAGCAGACTGCGGGAGGCTGTAAGAGAGAGAGGCTTGGTGGACTATGGTCCATGGAGTCGACAAGAGTCAGACACAACTTAGCAACTGAACAACAACAAAATAGATAGTCTTCTACTTACAACCATTTATTTAATGACTGAATGTCATTCAATGAGGTTTAAAACAGCACTGGGAAAAAAAGAATTTTGACAGGTCCTCATGCTTACAATCATTGTAGCATCACGTGATCAAAATTTGGGCAACCAGTATACATTTAAAATGGTTGCAGCATCTTGGGGTCATAAGTTTATCATTTTCCAGAGAGCCCCTGAGAAGCAAAGTCAATAGGAGAAGTCAGATTTGTTTAACAATCATGGCCAAAAGGTTGCAAACTCTGGCACAACTCACTTAATAACCTCATGATTTAGCAATGGATATTACAGTTCCAATTGTAGTCATAAGTCAAGAACTACTTGTATAAGATGACATTGTTAGAATCCAAGTTTACTTGCATATGCAGGAGATTGTACAATGCAATTGTCACTACTAAGACTCTTATTTTGATAGCCAGGGACTCAGGGCTCTCCTTAGAGAATAGAGACATTTTCAGTAGAAATGCCTCCAAAACATACTTGTCGTATTCTCTGCATTTTCCTTTGAATTCACAAAGTCCATTCCATAGAGTAAAGTTGTTTATTTAGATTCTTTTGAACTACAGAAGAACAGCTGTGCAGTGCAAAAACTAAGCATCTTGGGATGTCCTGCGCAGTTCAGCCGATGACTTCTTCAGGAAACACGTTTTGACCCAGTTGTCTCCCTGATGATTATCTCGTCTGCCTCGCTGTGTGTCACATGGGCAGCCACATTCGATAAGCGTACCTAAGCATTCAACTGGCTTATTAGTTTGAATAGCCCACTCTCCCCAAATCCCTCCGAGCATGGCAAATTCCTGCTGAACAGTTGCCCATTTCATTTCTAAACTGGAAAGGGAGAGAAAAGAATTTGACATTCTGACTTCCTGCAGAAAGGCAGTACCTAGTACACACAGACAGGTAAAGGAAAGGAGAAAACACATTAATGTACATACATACTGGAAACAACTCAATCTCTTGGTTTGTTGGGATATTGTCAGTGAAATCATCTTATCAATCTTGAAGCATTGACATCACTGGCTACCACCCATTGAGAATTAGATATGGGATAGCCTTTCAAACTCACTTGGTACTGTAACTTTCCCCTCGAAATACGGGAGTCTAGAATATTTATTTTGTAGTGTCTCCTCCTCACCAGGACAGGGAATGAAGGTGGTGGAGCCACCAGTCTCAGGTTGGAAGTGCAGTACGGTTTTCGGAGACTACAATGGAAAATGGGATGGACTTTCTTAAATGAAAGGGGCAACTGTAACTGTACTGTAACTGGGTTGATCACTATTTACAATCAGGAATGGCCCTATATATTTGGGGCCAAATTTTCTGATAGGCACATTAATGTTCAAATATTTCGTGGATCTGTACACTAGGTCTCCCACACTAGCATTTGGCTGTGGAGCCCTTCTCTTGTCTGCCTATTTCTTGTGCCTTTTATTCGCTTTATCCAAGGCTAGTTTTATGTCTGTCCACGCTGTTTTTATATTGGCCATCCAAGCGTCCAATGACATAGAGGTTGGAGGATCTTGTGGTATTTCAGATATGAGCACAAAATTAATCCCTGATGTGATTTTGAATGGTGCATGCCCCATACTGCTCTGTACAGTATTGTTGTATGCTACCTCTGCAAAAGGTAAAAGATCTGCTCAATTGGTTTGCTGGAAGTTAACATAGCACCTTAGGTATAGGGACACTATGGAGTTGATGCATTCTGCGAGTCCATTAGTAGCTGGATGGAATGAAGAACTGAGGCCCTGCGCTGTGCCCATGGTGCGTAAGAATTATCTCCAAAACTTAGCAGTTGAGTGTGTTCCCCTATCCAAAATTATTCTTTTGGGCACTCCATGCAGCCAGTAATTATGTTAGACAAATAGTTTCACCAGAGTCTTCATTGAGGGGAGTTTAAGGCAAGCGATAAAATGTGCTTGTTTAGAAAACAAATCCACTACAGTCCATATTATAGTGTTTCCCGCACTGTTGGGTAAATCTGCTATAAAGGCAAAGGATACATATTCTCCACAGAGATGGCATTGAGATTTTTATAATTCATACACATACGCCTCTTTCTGCCATCCTTCCTATCCACAAAGATCACTGGAGTAACCATCTTTGATTTTGACGGTTCAATAAAACCATGAGCTAAGTTAGTGTACACAAAGTCTCACATCTCCTCCAGTTCCCTGGGCGGCATAGAATACCTTTTGGGTTTGGGGTATTGTGTCCCAGGGACAAGTTCATTGGCACAGTCTATTGGTCGGTGAGGAGGAAGATTGTCAGAATCCTTTTCACTGAAAACCCTCAACAAATCAGAGTAGACTTTTGGAATCTTCCCTTGTTGGGTCGATTGTGGGTTAACAGGTAAAACAACCTTCCTCTGTCTGTTTCTAGAACAACCAGAATCTGTGCACTGGTTAGAAATTATTTGTTATAGTCTGTAGGGGCCACAGGGTACCAGGTATCCTTGGACCAAATCACAAGGTGATCCCATTTCTTAAACCATAATAACCCCAATATCATGTTGTCTTGTAGCCCAGCAACTACAATGAAACGTAAAATCTCTCTGTGGCGTCCATACAACATAATCAGGGGTTCCGTTAACAGTGTAGTGGGTCATCCCCCAGCAATAGTTTCATCAACCTGTTCAAAAAGCATGGATACCTTAAGAGGTCGGAGGCAAAGTCCTAGGGTTTGTGCGGTATCAAAGCTAATGCAACAACGGGTACTTCTGGGATCCAATAGGGCTCATACCTAACCTTTCCTCCCTGAAGACGAGATCATAATGTAACATAAATTGGAAGCATAGGGCAACTCACCATTGGGTCATCGTCACCCTCGCCACAGCTTTTGTAGAGTGTAACTCTCAGCTGAGCAGGGTTCGATCGTGGTCTGCCATCTGAGGAAGATGTTATTTCTGCAGGATGCTGAACAGCTTTGCTTTTCTCTGACAGTTGTCAGATTGGTGGCTGTGCCCTCTTGGGAGGGGCACACTGAGGAGCAGATGGTTGACCCCTGAACCTGGGACAATCCGTCACAAAATGCGCTTGGTCTCCACACTGGAAACAGAGGAATTTTTCACGAACCCCTCTACCATGATCTGTATTATGGAACTCTCATCCTCAACGACAACCAGTAGGAGGCAAATGATTCTCAGGTAGACCCCGGGGAAAGGGTTTGAATCCCGGCCTGGAGTCCCCGTACCTTATCAGCTGTAGCTCGATTTGTGATGCAGTCCAGAACCAATCCCGCAGCGTCTGCAGGATTCCTCTCATAAAATAACAACTCATAATATCACGGTTCAAGCCAACTTGAAACTGATCCATTAACATACGCTCTGACCAGTCCTCTGCATGGGATGCCAGCCTTTGGAAATTCTGAACGTACTCTTTGACAGACTCCTTTCCTTGCTTTAGAGAACGGAGATCAATATCTGCCTTCATTGCCACCATGGAGTCCTCGAGCCTATCCTGTAGGGACTGCATGAAGTTAACCACGAATTGTAATTGAGGAGCGGCCCAGTCACACAGATCAACAAACCAGTCTCTAGTATCCCCTTTCAGGCATGATGAAATTGCAGTGACCTGTGCTTGTTCGCTAGGGAGCCAGGCTCCATACTGGTCCAGATACCTTTCTGCTCCAAGCAAGAAGTATCTGAGTTGTTCCAAATCACCATCAAACTCAATCTGGAAAACCGGCAGCATGTGGGCCCCAAACATTGGAGCTGCAACCCATGAAGGAATGCCTCCCATCCCCCAAGCCGGAACCATTGCAGGTTGAAAAGGTGGTTGAGGATTCGAGCCTGGTGGCGCTTCATCCTGGGGGGTGGTTTTGGGGTGTTGGTGCTGTGAAATATGCTGTTGACATCCATTGTGGGCAAAGCAGAGTCTGGAGTCTCACCCCCAGTGATCCTCCTTATTGGCCCAGGGCTAGTGGAAAGGTGGGTGCAGCAATTCTCTGCTGACCATCATGGGTGCCCTGCAACACCCCTTGCATCCATTGATGCCCCTGAGGGCTTTGGGGCGGTAGGCAGGGTCTGATCAAGTGCTGGGCGCCTTGTAGGGGTTGTGGGTTCTGCCTGCTCAGAAGCTGCCTGCCTTGAGTCACAATGACAGGGCCAGCAGCAGCTTCTAGGCTGTGCATAGGCATTTCTGACTGTTGGGGACTAAATGATTTCTCCCACCAAAGTCTTGGATTTTTGGAACCCAAACCTAGAAATGTGGCAGGCCTCCCTTCCCTTTCTCGAAGGCCCTGAGAAAAGAGGGTTGGTTGATCAGGGGCTTGTGGTCCTTCTAGCTGATTTACCACAAGGCTGTTCCCTCTTGATTTCAACGTTGCCACATTATCAGCAGAGTGGATAGGTTGAACGCCTTGGACCTCTTCCTCCTTACCAGGAGGGATAGGACATGCCATCTGAGGGAACTGAAAGTCTGGCAGGAGAAGAAAAACAGTTCTTATGCCAACCAAAGTAGGATGTTTATATCCACATTCTGACCATCGTCTCTTTCTATGTGCAGCAGGAAGTTCTGACCAACTATGAAGAAGCTCACCATCAAACATTTTCTGCAAGGGGGTTGTGGGGGGCAATCATAATTGCTTTAAGGACCTGATTCTTTTGGCAAGCAGGCCATAAATTATCCACTTTGCAGCCAAGAAGACTAAAAAAGGGGAATGGATGGAAACAAGCAAATCACTGTGTCTTCACAACTTCTAGCGTGCGTGCATGGAGAGTTGAGGGAAAGTAGAAGCATTTACGTGGGAGGTTTTTTTTAGGGGGATTGCATAATGTCATATTCTCTGCATTTTCCTTTGAATTCACAAAATCCACTCATAGAGTAAAGTTGTTTATTTAGATTCTTTGGAACTACAGAAGAACAATACTCTAATTTCCAAGCTACTCATTTTTCAACATTCATAGTCCATACTTCTCCATTATATAAAAATTGATCAATTATTCTGCACCATCCAACAGTGATGGATTAGTATTGCTGATACCATTAAACTTCCTTAACATTGATCCTGAATTTAGCAGACTGGTTCATTATAACCAGTGGATGTACAAGAGAAATTTGGATGGGACTCACTTTAAAGGTTTTCCAGAGACAAACCTGTCTTGTGGAATATTTGTAATTAATACAGGAAAAAAAGCAACCAGATTCTGTTTTTCATTTAACTGGCATTTGCAGTTACTTTGTGTTATTCTTTGCAAATGTTTTTCTCAAAATCAAATTTTTGTGTGATTTGATCATTTTTTCAAAGCAACCTTTCTGTAGGATATAAATCAAATAACTGGAGAAAAAAGGAAATTTTAAAGTAAAAATTCAAGCAAGACTTTCTTCTGGAAATAATACTTTGCTCCCAAGAACTCAGAAGCCAGGAAAGCACTAGCAAACATACTGCAAAGTGCTTTTTTCTCTGTGTCACTTTCAGGGAAATAGGTAGGTTGTTCCCTTTCTTGTGAGCAGCAGGTGCAAGTGGAATGAAGAGGTAGTCCATTTATGACAGCCCAAGACCCTCCAAGCTAGCACTTAGCTCAAAGACCACCACAGTAGACATTGGTGGCCCCAGGTACCAGTCAGAGGAAACCCAGATGTTCCTGGCTGGAAAAAACAACTAATGGATCTGGCATCTGAACTTAGCAGCTGCCAATAGGCAACTCATCTAAAGCTGCAGATGTTACTGTTGTAGCTGGCATGCTCCAGGGAAAGCAAGGAGCGTAGAACAAACCCGACACCCTGAGAGGATGTGTTTTCGGCTTAGCACACCACATGTTTTATATGCCCTCCCAAATGCTGGGGCTTCTTAGAGGAATCCCAGATGTTTCTCAGCCCCTTAAACAACGGCTTGCTGAACGAATTCACTTTGTAGTGAGTTTGAAATCTGTGGCTCTTACCATGAAGCTCAGCATACTCTACTTTCTGCTAACTTTTTTTGTTATATATTGGCCATAGTTTATGTAAATTGCTGATTCATTGCGAATAGATGGGCCATTAGAGGCGGAGTAGATGGACCATTATAGGCCCCAGCCTTCCTGTCTCCTGGGTCATTTGGGCGGGAGTTTTCTTGCATGTCACTGGTTGTCACCTAGTGACTTAACAGAACAAATAGAGCTGCGCAGCAATCCTTGCTGCTTCTGTTCCTGTTCCTGTTCAGACTTGCAATAAATCTGTTCCTATTTCAATCTCCTTCCCTCTTCAATGTCTAGACAAACCAAAAACACAACACTTTTTGTCTTTCTGATTTGACTTCGAGGCCTGGATAGTTGTACATTTGCTGTGACACTTAATATTAATTCACCTGAGCATTGGCACACTACTTTCTCCTGCTGAAATCCAAACAGTTGGCATAATATTAAACCAAAAGGCAGGCGTGAAGGAATATTAGCAATCTTGACAATTGCACAAAAGTGACAATAAACTAGGAAAGTCGAAAGCCAGCAGAGTGAAAAACGACAGTGGAAAAATATAAACAGTAGGAAATATTAAAAGTCTGCTATATTCCCTCATGCACAAAATTATTCAGAATAATAGGGGACTTGGGGAGGGAGGGAATGTCAAATAACAACTTAATAGACAACCATCAATACCCTAAGTAACAATTAAAAGCCACACACAACCAGGCACCATATAAATACACCCTGTAGAACAGCCCAAGGCACACATTCTAGAGAGAGGAAGACAAGTTCATTGAGGATGGGCTCCAGTATGAGCCCAAAAGTTTGGAAGATGAAACCTTTGGTCCTGGTGACTGACTCAGATTGGATCCTACAACATTGTCCTGGGACATGTATATTTGCCTTCATTTGAAGGAAGTCATAGCCCAAAGTCCTTTGGATCAGAGGTCTCCAACCTTGGTCCCTTTAAGGCTTGTGGACTTCAACTCCCAGAATTCTCCAGTCAGCAGGAATTCTTAGAGTTGAAGTCCACGCATCTTAAAATTGCCAAGATTGAAAGACAGGGGTCTAAATGTTAATGTCGATGTCACTAGACTGGGATCTACCTGAATGAGTTACCAGAGGGAGCTCTTTGAAACACAGAGTAAGCAAGATGTGGACTTGAGATCAGTAAGAATTAATCTGGTTCATTTTTTTAAAAAGTATTTACTTAAACTCACAAAGTTCTTGCCAAACAGGGCGGGGAAAATACAAGAGGGAGGAAAAAAGGAGAGGGTGAGGAAGAGAGTAGAAACACATGTAAGAGAAAATAAAACTGACAGATGTGTCCATCCAGGCAGAGTCTTGAGTTCTTAACTCCTCCAAAATATCTTGATGTGATCCCCCCGTGCTGATTTACAGTTGCTACTCTGTACCTGAACCCCCAAATCTTGCCCCATAACTTTATCATCTACCAAAACTTTATCATCTACCCCCTCCACACACACACACATTCAAATAGTCTGCAACATGCATCAATGCACTCAAAGATTTTTTCCCTCCAGTCATCCCAAAACCAAATCTAAATTGAAGATTAAAATCCAACACTTCCCCCTGCTGGTTCCTTTTAACAATGACAACGGTGAGACTTCTGAACTCAATCTGTACTGTAGATTTAGGAACTGAGGAACAAATGTCCTCATTAATGATGGGGGGGGTTGTGTAATTTGAAGCGTCTCCAAAGCTGAGCTCCAGGTAGTAGCTATGCCAGCAGATCCTTTGGACCAAACATTAACTGCTTTTGCAAACCCAAATCTTGGTCATGTTCAGATTATATTTTCCCATTTTAGGACAGTCATATTTTCATCATCCCTGCAAGGTAAATGAAGGGTTGCAGCTGGGAAATAGAAAGCCTTGGTAAAATGCCTGATCTAGGAAGTTCTACTTTCAATAAAAGCAAAAAGACACCTTGAGGGAAATATTTTAGGTTGACAATGTAGCCTCTCTCCAACTGTGCTGTTACAAGACTTGTTCACTGGCTTAACAAGAGGCCAGAGGGGAAAAATCAAGGCAAAAATCTATCTGACGTTGGAAATCATCTACTTTGCTTCCTGTGACATTTATATTTATCTCCTTTTTTGTACGAGCTGGAAATGGCTTTACTTAAAAATTATGGATACAGAATTTTGACACATTTTCATATATGGAAACATTCATTCATGTTTGCCTGCATTTACTTCTTACATAAATGTTATCCTTGTGTAGGTCTTATTCCCAAGAAATTTTCCCCACATACGTTACAATGATATTTTCCCTGAATTTGGAGACCTTTTTTATATATGGAGCTATATTGCAGAGTATGGAAAAGTCTGGAAGTTGGAGAATTTGCATTCCACTACTGGAAAGCTGCATTTAGTAGGATTTCTGTGAGGTGCAGATTATGCAGAGGGGCGTCAGGGGCTATTCAACACAGTGGAAGTGTGTAAGATACAGGCAGGAATAGAATACACTGAATGGCACAAACAAGTAGCTGGCATTATATATAGGAACATCTGTACAGTATATGAACTAAATTCCTCTATTATTTACTGCAGGATTTGAAGGAGGCCCTGAAGAGACTTGTCTTTCAAACACAACACAGTTTATTTACAGTGGTAATAACTGAAAGTACAGATGACAAAAGCAGCTAGTAATGCCATGCAACTCTCTTTTATACTCGACAACCGGCAACCAATTAGGGCATCAGGGTTTCCTGCGCTGGATTTTCCCGCATCTCTAATCCCTGGGCGAGTTTGCAACAATTACCAACTGTCACTGCATATTGGATGCTTGTGCAATTTGTATGTATTGACAATTCACGCCAATTAACCCAATATACTATAGCCTCCAACTCCAGTTGGGAGATTCGGACAAAAGTCATGGAGAATAAGAGACCTAAGATCCTGCAGGACTTCCAGAGTTGGATAGACAAGCAGGTACAAGCCAATCAACCAGACATCATAGCACCATAATACAGCAGCAGTTATAGCTGTAGTGGTGCCAGGTGATAGCAACACCAGGAAGAAGAAACACGAGAAACTGGAGATGTACCAGGGCCTGAAGAAGGAGCAGGAGAAGATGTGGAAAGTAAAAGTCAAAGTGGCCCCAGTGTGGTAGGACCACTCAAGGTACTGATTTCTAAGCCTGGAGAGTGACTTCAACAGATCCCAGGAATAACATCAGAGCTTTCTGTCCAGAAGAATGCAAGAGCTAGGAATAGCTAAGACATTGCACAGAACCCTCAAACTCCCAGGAACAGAGACTGAGGAACACTCGTAGGGGTGAGAAGGGAATTTTACAAACGTTGTGTCTTCCAATGATCCCAATCTTCTAAAACTATACATATTTATATTATAGTATTATTAATTATATTTATTTATATTCCAAGTCAATTTCCAGGTAGTAGCATTTATTTATGTGTCAGTGATAGCTATGGATGAAACAGTTTATTCACACATTCTTTTTTCCCAAGCACATGGCAAATGCAAGCACACCTAAGAGAGGCAAGATTCACCGATCAACTGCTTCTCTCTAAATACAGAGAAGAAGGCTTTGTCTAAACATGGAGCTCTAAACGATGACATCTGGAGAGCAGGCTAGCTCTCTGTTCAGAAGATCCACATCAAAGAATCTCAAATGACTTTGCAAATAACATCCCAGAGGAAACCCTGGCCTTGCCATTCACAGTGCCAGGAGACTCGTGATTCAAATGTAAGATAATGCAGCCGCCATCTGTCTGTGAGGATAGCAAAGAGGGTCTTTGGAGGAAGTTAATAGAGAATTAACACACTGATTTAAATGCAAAATGAAGCAATTGTCCTGGCTTAATGTATCAGTCAGGGCCGTTACAATCCAAATGGGACCATGAATGGATCAACACACACATAGAGGCTTCAGTTCCCCTACTAGAGGGTAATAGCACCAGCAATAACTCTTAGAATTATATACCACTTTAAAATGCTTTACAGCATTCTCTAAGCAGTTTGCAGAGTCAACATTTTGCCCCTTAAAAATTTGTCTCCTTATTTTACCGATCTCAGAAGGATGGAAGGCAGAGTCAACCTTGAGTCAGTCAAGATCGAACTGGTGGCAGTCAGCAGAATTGGTCTGCAATACTGCATTCTAACCACTGGGCCACTATGGCTCACAGTGATTAGTGGTCCCTTTCTGGAACATAAAACTCACAGTCTTGCCTCTTTCTGTCCCTACAAACAGGATCACATTGACTTTTCGTACTCATGGATAGGGATGAACAACCTGCAACCGGTGAGCACATAGGTTGCCAATCTCATTTCTGTAGCTTTCAGAATGTTCCTTCAAAACATGCAGTTAGAATGCACCAGGAAATGGGCAGCTATTTCCAAAATTCAAAGTTATATCAGCCTTCCTCCTCCCCTTCTCTAGCACTGTGAAGAGACAGGCTGCCTAGATAAGGGCCAGCAAGTATAATAAATAAATAATAAATAATTCTGATTCTGATTCTACTGCTGCCCTTTCCCTTTAAGGTCTCTCCCTAGACAGCACGGCAACTTTTGGCTATAAAAACTAAGCAGAGAGGCAGCTGGCTGTGGTGGGGTTTGGTGTGTATTCATCTAGGGCAGTGATAGCGAACCTATGGCACGCATGCCGCAATGGGCACGTGAGCCAAGTCGCCGCACCATCACCCCAGAGCTGAGCATGCTCAGAAAGGAGTAGTGGCACCAGGCAATGACATCATGGGGCCCTGTGCAAGCTCAAGAAGAGAGTAGCGGCGCCAGGCGATGACATCACAGGACCATGCACTTGCTCAGAAAGAGAGTAGCAGCACCAGGCGATGACATCATGAGCCGCAAATCATTAGTTGCGACTCGTCCGGACACTCGATGTCTAAAAGGCTAGTCATCACTGTTCTAGAGAAATAAAGCAGTCTGAAGCAGATAGAAAGATATATTGTTCTCCAGTAGTTGGAAGAACAGTAGCAGGAGGTACAGTAGTGGAGTGGAAAGAGTGTAGTAGTGAGCAGTGAATACTAGCCTTTGAGTGCTTATGGGTGTGTTGCGTAGAGTCCTGTGTTGCGTAGAGTCCTACTGACTTGAGTATATGTAAAAGAAGCCATGACAGGTGCCTTTGAGTCAGACCTGACTTGACTATATGGATAAATCTGTCCAGTTTTCTTGTGAACCTTTTTGAAAGTGGTTTAGCCTTTGCTTTCTTCTTCCTAGGCCTGCGAGAGGGTGATGGGCTCAGGGACACTCAGCTGACGTGTCAAATCTGGGGCTAGAATTCAGGTGTTCCAGTTTTTAGTTTGGTGCTTTTAATAACTATTCAAAACTGTCTGTCATAGACAGTAAAAATCTGAACTGACACCAGAAAAAAGATGATGTTGCAAATCTAATTCATCATCACAAACACGGTTGAATAATATAGAGTATCATTTTTTTTTCACAAAGAGGAAAAATCCTTTCCCTAAATCAGTTTCATTTTCTCATACATTCAGTACTTTTATGTGTCAAATTGAAATGATTTTTTTTCCTTTTGTCAACAAACTTGCAAAAGTTATCTATGTAATGATATTTTAACCCAGGTATTAATAGGGAGCCATCTATGTAGAAGATTAAACTGTAGAGAATCCTAAGTTCCTGTTATCTGAACGACGAAGCTTCAGGAGATTGTGTAGATATATAATGTTAGAATGTGTTTAGTCACTGGGTATAGGACAAGACCTGCTTAGAAAACCATATTTTCAAAGTATCCATGCACATTTGGAATTTAAATTCAGCTACCTTGGAGGTATCATTTACACTAGGTGTTTCCAACCTTTTTGGGTTGGTGGCCCGGTGCAGAGGGGAGGAGAGTAGTGGGTGAGCACATGTGTGCTCACACAATTACAAGTGCGTGCCACTAGGGGCAGCAGGCAGTGGTCATCGCCTAGTACTCCAAGGAGTGTGGCCGCATGTGCAAACACTGGCGTGCACATGACAGCCTACTATTCATGTGGCCCAGTTGCCTCTAGACCACAGTCCAGGGCCCGCAGGTTGGGGACCCCTGATTTACACATAATGAGATACTTTTAGACCATATGAATTTGTATAAATGTTATAAATCAGAACAATGTTACCACCAAATATGCATTAGCTACAGCTATACATGATTATATAAAATAATAAATTCATATTTTAATTTCAGTGTGATTTCCACTTTCTTGGATTTGCAGGCCAGCGATAATAAAATATGACTTTTTGCTAAAATACAAGCACGAAAATACAAACATCTTAAATGTGATTTTTTTTCCATAATGTGCATTCTGCCATATCATCTCTGTCTTTGAGCTGTTAAAAAGAGATTCTTGTTTTACAACATTGAATGTAGCAGATTTGACAGTATTTTTGGTGGGGTAATTTATGCATGAGTCACTCTTACCGGGCACCACACAATACTGTATAGAGTAGTGGTCACCAACTTTTTGGACCTCAGGAACCACCAAATTCATAATTTAAAATCCCATGGACCACTAATACGAATCTTGTAAAAAAGATATATATATATTTGTAAAATAATGATCAGAGAACTTCCATTTTATTAATATAAAAGGCACCTATTTAATATAACAAAA
>JANHFO010002053.1:128270-139839 GCA_032468095.1 Pareas carinatus
CTGCAAAGAATTTTTTTTCAAAACAAGAGATTTAATGTCAGCTTCTTTCGACATTAATTGCAGCAACATCTGTTTTGAAATTGCACCAAAAATTACACAAAGATACAGATTTCAATTGAAGTAAACTCTGAATGTTAAGAAATGGCATAATATTTTTGCTATCGTTTTAAAGGTATACTAAACATTATATAAAAATTCTGTCTAAAATGGTTTCTCTGAAGCCATATTACGAAATGTATAGTTTTGAGACTGCAGTAATAATCAAGTTTGAAATTAGAATACAAGTAATCTGTTTTTAAAGAATGAAGACTTGGAATAAAAAACTATCACACATATAGTTTTCTCTTTTTATTTTGTAACTCTTTCAGTTTCTCACCAATTGTTTTGTTTTCTCTTCCATTTTGGCTTCTTCTCTCAGTCTTTTTTTTAGAATTTTCAAGATATTCAATTTGCCCCTTAAGTTTCCTCTTTTCTTCTTTCTTCTGAATTTCTTCTTTTTGCTTAGTTGTTTAGCCTCCAACTGCTCTGTGTACCATGCATGAGTATGCCTGACTGACTGCAACAGATCCTGCAACAGACTGAACTCCTCCACAGTTCAAGACAGCACTGTAAACCTGACATTGATGGACAACAGCTTCTTCATGCAAGTTCTCAATTAACATTGACTTAACTGAAAATCCACTTTCAACTGAAGCGCTACCATGAGACAGGATAAGGAACATTTTGACAAAGTCCATAGGTTTGAGAAACTTTTGTTGGACATCAAAATACCACTGTAAAATATATCCAACTTCATCATTTTGTTTTGCACCATATGCTTGAAACTGAGCCTTGATCTCATTGTGGGCAGCTGTGGTTAAAGTAGTGTGCTGTAGCTTTGATTTTTCTGCTACTGTGTCCTTGATCTGATTTGCTGCCTGTAGAGCTTTAAGAACAGCCCCTATTTTGGTGATTCTGCTACTGTGTCATTGATCTGATTTGCTACCTGTAGAGTTTTAAAAACAGCCCCTATTCTGGTGATTCCAAGATTTGACTTGTATAAAATGACAGTAGGATCTAATGCTGATAGGTCACACACAATTTTGAACTTCTCTCCATCAACTTTTCAACAACTACCATGTCTTAACACCCTAGGCAAAACTCAGCCACTTGACCTTCATTCAGTTTAGTTTCATTCAACAGCTTGTTTGCTGCAAAGCCAATGTCAACCTTGCTTCTATCAAGCAAGTTCTCAGACAATTTCATGTCAATTGCTAACAACTGGGAACAGGAAGACATGCTTTGCAGTATTTCCAATTTTATGCAATGACTCATTAATTTCTTGATGAGGTTACAAAGTTCCTCATGCAAAAAGGTGCCAATGGTGTTTGACTTTAAAACCTTTGTAGAAATGGCACACAATGTCCAGCAATCATTTTCATGAAAGCCATTTTGCACTTCATGAGTGGGATCTTGCAATGTAGCTTTTATACAAATTGCAGGTTTACTGTGGGGGAGTTTTGCTTCTTCCACATATTTCTTGAGGTTGTCAAAAATAGTCATAGCTCTATCAAGGCACTTAACATTCTCCAACCACCAAGTGGAGCAAAACTTCAGGAGAACTAGTGTGCTTCCAGTCATAGAGTATATGATGTCCTCCTAGCTGGGGAATCTTTGAATAGATAATACTTGTTACACAAGACTGAATTTAGATCCCATTTCACTACTTGTGATTCTGTTTTAAAAGACCTATGTACAACCTGAATGCTACAAGTCCCAAAGTCAATCAATTTTTCCCCTCCTTTTTTACAGTCAAAGTTGATTAAATTTCTTCTTTTAATTTTTTCAGAAAAAGGTGATTTACATTTGGCTCATCCATAGATACTTGTAATAATTTAGCAATTGATAAAGAAGATATGCCTTCTTGAAACCTCTGAAGAAGGTCTTCAGCAGTAGCACTTTGAAGAAAAACACTGGTTAGATACCGTGTGGAAACTTTATGACAGTAATCATCCCCAAAATGAGCCACTAAATCCATCTGTCCCTTATGAACCATCTTATTCAAAGCTTCATCAAAACAGATAACACATGTTTGGCATTGTTTCAGCTGTTTTAGTAAAAAATCAGAAAAATATGGTGCCAAGCCAAAAGCAACAACATACATTGCTTTAGCGTTTTTTCAAGATGAAACTGTTGAACTATCTGGCTATCTGAGAACATTCGCTTGAATGTTGTTACAAAAGTTAAATGATATCCTCACCAGTTGCAAATCTCATAGGCATTTTGCTTTCCTGACACAGTCCTTGATTACATAGGCAGCCATACCATAGGCAGCTATGTTACCATATTGTGGTGGGTAATTCTTTGCCATTTTCACTACTCTGATCATATTTTCCAGTTTTCATAGGGTTTGTGTCTTTACTCTCTCTGGTTTTACTACCTGAACTTGTACTTGGCTTTGAACCTAAACATATTGCGAAGGACCGTTGACTTGATTTAATTTTCAGGTTCTTCTGATGTAATGGTCTTTGTACATGAGACTCCACAGCTCTAATTCTAATATTACTTAGTTCAAAGGTTTTGTAGCACACTTTACAATAATCTTTGCATTGGTCTCCGTCAACTGGTGATAGCCATGGAATGAAGTCAGGATGAAGTTTGAAATCCAGCCACTGCATATTAAAAACTGTCCTCTTAGAGGCCATCTTCAAAATAAGGATTCAGATATAGCCATACACAAAACCACCAATCTGACACCAAGACGTTAGCAGACTTTTTTATGGCAAGTAGGAACTTTCCAAAGCTGGAAAAGTTTCACTTTCTGGTTCCAGAAAGTGAAATGCGCAGATCAACAACAAGAAAAGAGATGGAGTCTCTGCAATCTAGAGAAGCAGACAACCCTCATTCCCAACCTTTACGCATGAGAGAAGTCAGGAGAGAGGGATGAGAGAGCTGGTACCCTGTAAACTCCAGCAGAAACAAGCAATCACATTTGCAAAAATTACTTTGCCTAGAAATTGCTAGCCGTCTATGAAATCTAAAAGCAGCAAAACTCATTTGCAACTCTGTGCTGGGTTTAGCAGGAGACAAAACTTCCATTCCATATGCAAGCATGACCCAAAACATGCTTATCTTTATATGTAAGTTAAATGTAGAAAGATGTTTAAAGTTTGTATATTGCTAAACGTTTAGACTAGCCCTGCTTTGCAAATGCTACAGACAGACCTTGGAAATCATGCAGGGACAGAATTCAACAAACATATTAGGCTGGTTGCTGGAGGTGGGGTTGAGAAAAAGGTGGAGCTGGGAAAAGGCATCATCAAGTTTTACTTGTATTTTGCTACTTTTCTATTCCAGTTGCCACAAGAACAGATCATGTTCTTGCAGCAGCAGGTCAAAAATCCACTGCTTAAATATATTCTAATCACAATTTCCCTGACTTTCCCTGACTTCAGACCACTTTCCCAGACCAATTTCCATTTCCCTGACTTTTCAGAAAATGGCAAACCTGAAATAGTGCCCTGCCCAACCTTTTGCCAGTGAAAAGTAGAAATGAACAAACAAATTCTTTCATATAAAAACAAACAAACAAATCCTTCCATATAAAAAGTAAATTAAGTACACATTGTGTGCATTTATCTCAGCATCTGCAAAGATATATTTAGCTATTCTTCCTTTACTGAACATCCTATGGATAGTTGTGAAGGTTTCTAGTGGCAAGATTCATGACATCTTTTCTCACCAACTATAATCATGGTTGAAGGCTGCATTTGCAGGCAACATGGAACAATTTTTTACTTGCAATGCATGCTTTTTAAGTCATGAAGATCATTGGAAGGATGTTTCTGGATTTCTATGTCACAACTTTTTCTACTCCAGTTCACTTTAAGGATAGACATTTTTAAACCTCAGCAGCCTGGCACTTTTCACATTTCTTGGTCTCCTGAAAAACAGAAGCAGGAAACTGACAGAACTGTTGTCCGTCCATATTAAACTATGTCAGGATTCCTTTTAAAATTCCAGTCAATGGGAGACACAAAACTCTTTCAAAAGAGAAATGGACTCAAGCAATGGAGTTACTCAATGGAGCTACACCACTGTTAAAAATAAGAATCTTGGTTACTTGGAATGAAAGAAGCCCATATATGTTTTTGAATTCATGCTAAATCCTTATGTAGAAGTGACCTAAAATTCTGTTGTTATGTGTTATTACTTCCATGTTACATATGGAAAAAATTACTTTAAATAGTTAGGCTTCATGTTTTATATCACATTTCTAGATAAATTATTGTATGCATTATAATTTTAGTGGTTACTGATGTGAAGGAAGAATTTTAGCTTTCTCGGAGAGGGATCTGAGCTGGATGGGGTCAGGGGGAGAACAGGTTGAGTGAAGGCACGCCCTAGAAGGTTATAGCTTTAGTTATATCCATTAGGTATAAGCAAATAAAGCATTGAATTTGATTGGGTCTCATTGTCTTGTCTCTGGACATGAGCCTCCCAATCTACCTCTCCCACAAGGTAATAACCAAGAGATGACTTCAAGTTTAATGGCATAATTACATACCCACTTATATTTATTTTATTTATTTATTTGTTTAAATTTTTATACCGCCCTTCTCCCTGAAGGGACCCGGGCCGGTGTACAGCCATATAAAAAACACGTAAGACATACAACACAATTAAAAAAAGAATTTAAAAATAATATAAGTTCAATGGCTAAATTTAAAAACCGCAATATAAAACCGATTTGGACCAAATCTAAAATTTAAAATTTTTTAAATTAATGGCAGATTTTGGCACGGAAGTAGTGTGGATTATGACTATGTATCAAGATGCCAAGTTAGAAAAGCAAAGCTTAGTGAAGAAATATTGGCTCCAGTGAACATCATATTATAAATTGCATCTCTATGTCAGTTCAACATATTCTGAAGTGAGTCATAATTCTAATAATATACTTCTAATAATGTCTTTAATAGCAATACTGCTATGGATCTTTGTTATAAGCAAATCAAGCCCACTCCGAGTTCTTTTTTGTTCCCTTTCAGAGATTTATGATTACATCTACTCCTATTTGGAATGCCTGCAGAATGCTGAGCAAGCCGCTCAAGACATCAGCATGAGGGTTGGGAAACTTAATGTCAAGTTGGCCATCAATGTTTTGGCCCAAGAGATGGTAAATGAGGTAGGGCCTGTTGCATAAAACCAACATCATAGTGAGCCAAAGGCTTTATAGCATGCTTTATCTGGAAAACTGTTTTCATCACTCTTGGACTGTCCTTGTGCTAAAAATATCCATGCTGTGAAAGAAGCTTCCTTTTAAACTATAGAAGGGGTAAGAAATTGCCATTGAAAATGACAGTTCTATGTTTAACTTCTTTTCTCCCATCTAACAGAATGCAGGTAGTCCTTAACGGACGACCACAACTGAGCTCAACATTTTTGTTGTTAAACGAGACATTTGTGAGTCCTGCCCCATTTTATGAACTTTCTTAACACGGTCGTTAAGTGAATCGCTGCAGCTGTTCAGGTAGTAGCACAGTTGTTAAATGAAACTGACTTCCACATTGATTTTTGCTTGTTGCAAAAAAGTAATCGCATGACCCTGGAACTCTGCAACCATCATAAATACGATCAGTTGCCAAGCATCCGAATTTAGACCACATGACTGTGGGTATTACAACAGTCATAAGTGTGAAAAATGGTCATAAGTCACTTTTCCCCCATGCTGTTATAACTTCAAATGGTCACTAAATGAACTGTTGTAAGTTGGGAACTACCTGTAATAGAATAGCAAAGGTGGAAGGGAACTTTAGAGGTCTCCTAGTCCAACCCCCTGTTCAAGCAGGAGATCCTATACCATTTCAGGCCAATGGCTGTCCCATCTCTTCTTAAGAACCTCCACTGATAGGGCACTGTTACATCTAGTTCATGTGAGAATATCCCCTCCTTATTTATTGAGAGCTAACCTCATTTTAATGGTCTTGAAGGGCTATGTGGCTGACAATAATTCCTATTATTTTTCCTGCCTTATAGGAGGTGCCTCTGAAAATCAGTGCCCAAGCCAGCATGATCCTTCTAGCTCTGGCCAACTCTCATTTCAATGACGTCATGTATGAACTTCAAAGGAATATGAGGACCGGGATGCTCCCACACCACATGGTACTGACTACTCTAGGAAACCTGGCCTCTCACTATGGTATAGCATTCTCTAGCAGTTCTTCCTTCACTCTTGAGTGTTTTCGATTTCCTCTGCAGTCTTTTTATTAATTTCTCTAGCCTTTTTTCTGACTCTTATGATCATTATTTTAAAAGCATTGATTCCTGTTGTTTCCAAGTAATCAGTTAATTTTTTTAAGGGATGTCAGGTAGCAACATTTGAGGAATGACCCAGAACATCATCAGGTTTGAGGGGCCTATAGGCAACATGACATCAAGCTTTCCAGCTCCGTTCTTCTATTTGAAACTAGCAAGATTGCTGCTGCTGCTGCTCACCCTTTTCTGTCACCTGTCAGTATGAAAAGAAAAGGTTATGGAACAATAGAGCAGTTTAACATGTAATGCATTTACGTAGCCTAATCGTTGGATGAATCAGTTAGCAAATGCCTTGAAGTGGGCAACTAGCTGGAATTAGTTAAATAAGGAGAGACCAGCTTCACATTTTCCATGGTCGCTTCACTCAGTATCTAACACACATATGTATGTTTTCTTCCATTCCTGCAGCACTTAAGTGTATCCCATTTCTGTCTTTAACTTTTGTGTATATAAGAATGATTCTAAGGATGCCCATGATAAGCCATATGAAGGAAGCAGTGTGTTATGGTGAGTGTGAAAAATCTTCTCCTTTTTCATTTAGCCTGTATAGCCAATTCTTCCTTAAAGGTTAAGGCGTATCCTTTCAGATTTGGGGTCCACCATTACTGTTAATTCTCTACTTTAGTCTATTCACTCCGATAGCTATTTTTAATTAACCTGACTTTCCGTAAAGGAACTATTTCAGACTTTTGAGGAACAGAAGCAGAAATTGCAGAACTTAAGGAAAATAATCTTGAAGAGAGTCTGTTAGGAGGCAAGATTAAGAGTGAGGCAGGCCTATAGACTCTTACCTAACTGCTGGTAAATGTATTGAAAAATGCCCTCCTTTTTTGACCTGTCCCCCAGTGACAATCTGGCACTCTTTCAGAGACATTCTAGTTACATCCCTGATCTCACCCATCTATTCTGTTGGCTTCCTGTTCTTCTACTGCCCTCAGCCTTGACAAGCATAGCCATTTGTTCTAGTCTTGTACCACATATTCAGAGTATGTGAATTTCTACTTGATAATCTAGTCTCTATTAGTTTAACATTCAAGGACAATTCGGGGGAAAACCTCTGTTTGGTTATCAATGACAGACACTCACAGATACAGAACATTTATTATACACATTCAAAAACTATCACATTACATTATTTTTTGACATAATCGTCATTCAAATTGAGGCACTTGTCATAATGTCTTACAAGGTTTGAAATTCATTCTGCAAAGAAATCTCCCTCATGGGAATGAAGCCACTGTGTAACAGCATTGTGAAGCACATTGTCATCATCGAAGCAGTGGGACGCAAGCTTGGGGCATGCTGACTTCCAGTGTGGTGTTGGTTTACAATCATGCTCGCCCGAATACTGCTGGACGCACCCAAGAACTTTTGGAGCAGTTCCGTTGGGATGTTTTTGATTGTCCCCCCTATAGCCAGATTTGATGCCAAATGACTCTCATCTCTTCTGTGATTCATTCCCAGGAGGGAGATTTCTTTGCAGAAGGAATTTCAAACCTTGTAAGACATTATGACAAGTGCCTCAATTTGAATGACGATTATGTCAAAAAATAATGTAATGCGATAGTTTTCGAATGTGTATAATAAAAGCTCTGTATCTGCGAGTGTCTGTCATTGATAACCAGAGGGTTTTTTAAAAAAAATTGCCCTCGTACATTTAAACGAAAACATACAATGAAGTGAATTTTCAGACTGATTCAGGCCTAATCAACCATTCCTTTTTCTCCTGGTTTCCACAATCTCATCATGTAGGTCTGGGAGCATATGTACAATGATGGTAAATTCCGGCATTGAACAACAGTTAGTGATATTAGCAATAGGTCCTCTGCCTTGTTAGAGGCATCCCAGCAGGTGGTCCTCTAAGACCAACCACTGAGGACACAAACAAAGCAAAAGATGTCTAATTTGTGTACATGGAAATCAAAATGACAAAGATCAAAAGTTAATATCCAAATCAGAATAAAACTGGAGAAATAGAATCTTGCTGCAATAGAAAGCAAGTATTTAATAGTTTAGCAGTGACATTTAATATAACTACATTGAAAATATAAATGCAAATATTGGAAATTGCAACTTATTGGTGAGAGGGGCAGCATGCAAATTTGAAGGAATGAATAAATAAATTTTCCTGGTTATCCAATTGTGAATCCTTTGTATAACACAAAGTAGTTTGTTTGTTTATATTTATTTCATTTAGTCAAGCATATATGAGAAAAACAAGTATAAGTAGGAACACACTAAATAAACCTGTAGATATAGATAGGTATAAGCATATGCATAATAATAAATGAGTACGGATAAATGGGGACAGTAGGACAGGGACGGTAGGCATGCTAATGTGCTTATGCACGCCCCCTTATAGACCTCTCAAATTAGAGAGTGAGGTCCACGGTACCTAGTTTAAGGTTAAAGATTAGTGGTTTTGGGGATGTGATAACAGTGTCAGGTAATGAGTTCCAGGCATTGACCACTCTGTTACTAGATTCATATTTTCTGCAATCCAGTCTGGAGCGGTTCACTTTGAGTTTGAATCTGTTGTTTGCTTGTGTATTTTTGGGGTTTAAACTGAAGTATTCAGGTAGAACATTGTAACAGACAATTTTGTGTACTAAGCTTAGGTCAGACCTTAAGTGGCGTAGCTCTAAATTGTCTGTTTTCAGAATTTCAAGCCTGGTGGCATATGGTGTTCTATTGTGGGCTGAAGAATGGAGTACTCTTCTCATAAAATACTTTTGGACTTGTTCAATTGTATTGATGTCTGTTAAACAATATGGATTCCAGGCAGATGAGCTGTATTCGAGAATTGAGCTGGCGAAGATTTTATATGCCCTGGTTTGCAGTTCAATATTACCAGAAGATTAGGTTAACAACTCTTAATGCCTTTTTGGCAATGCTGTTACAATGAGCTCTGGGGCTTAGATCTTTTGAGATGAGTACTCCTAGGTCCTTGACGGAGTAAGGATTGTCTTCAGGCATTTTGCTTCTTTCTGTCTCATTCACAGTTATGGAAACTTTCTGCACTGCCATAAACTTTTACTATAAAAACTGGAAAATGTGCTCATTCCCCAGAGAGACTGAGGCCCAGCTCTGTGCTCCTGTCATTCCCATCTATCAGTGTCTGGTTAGTGATTGGATGAACGATGAGGAAACAAAAGTAAGAATCTGGCCAAATCTTCTTTAGTTCTCTTTCTCTCTCTTTTTTTTTAACAAAATGTGGGCAACCCTGTCAATTATAGGCGAATTGGTCTGTTCTCAGTCCTGGGAAAACTTTATCCGAGATATGAAAAATTAACCTCTTTCCTTGAGATGGCATAAGTTAAGCGCTGCACTTTTTTATTTATATTACTTTAATATAAAAAAAGTGAGAAGAGAAAAATGTAGAGAGGAAAAAGCAAAAAACCATGAAAACAAGCAGAGGAAAAAAGAGAACCGATGCAGGCTGGCGACCCCCAAGGGGAGAGCCTTCTCTGTGGCAGCTCCCATCCTCTGGAATGACCTCCCCGTAGATATTTGTAGGATTTCTGACCTCCATGTTTTCCGCCATGCTCTTAAGACACACCTTTTTGTTCTGGCAGGTCTTGCCTAGCCCTGCCCCCCCTCCATTCCCGTTTTTAATTAATTAGATTTTAAATTGGTTTTACGAATTCAGTGTTTTAATATTGCCAGTTTATAATATTTGCTTTTAATTTTGTTTTAATTTTATCTTTGTACTGTACTGTTTTATTGTTGGCTGTAAACCGCCCTGAGTCTGTTGCACAGAAAAAGGCAGTATATAAATCAAATTATTAAATTAAATTAAATTAAACCAGAAAAACACATTTTTACATAGGTAATTATTTAGTGTAACCTTTCAGCATATCCTTAAATTGTCAATTTGCTGGATTATATCAAAAGGCACTCACGACTACACAAAATAAACATGAAATTGGAGCCATCAAAAGGAAGTAAAAAAATGTTTTCTCTACCCATATATACTTTGTTTTTTTTTCATGCGTGTTTATTATTAGCATTTGTAACTTTAGTCGCCAGCTGATTTTCCCTTGTTTTTCCTTGGGTCTGAATCTCTACTCCTCAGCAATCAGAGGGCAGGTTGTGACTATCAAGACTATTGGATAGCCAATCACAAATGGGTGCCTGGCAATATCACAAATCATAAAATAAAAATAAAGGGAGATAGTATAGCTGTTGTTTTGAACAGATGCCAGAAAGAGGTTGGACTGGCAGCATTTCTGTCCCTTTTTGCAGACTCAACTTCCTCCCCAAAGAGTGTGTACATGGATAGGCTGTAAAAAAAAATCATAACAGAGAGCCTCACAAGTACTTTGGTGTAATTTGAAGGGTGTATCAAGTGACACCCTGATTGTGCTTTCCCAGACCTCTATGCAGCAGCTTTCGCTATAAAGTTCTTATTAAGACTCATGATGAGGGCATCTGTTTGCTTTTCTGAAGGTGAAGGAGGCGTCAGTGAAAGCCCACTGGCCAATGCTCGCGGTGCTGGTTCGTCGTACAGAGCAGCAAGATGAAATCATACGGAACATTCCCAAAGTCCTTATGGACAGCAGAGTTCTTGACTCCTTCTACATAGCCAAAGTAAGCACTTCCAGCTGCGAAGTGACCAGGGCATGAGTGACTCTCTGAAGGGCCCCCCGATCTAGGAAAGAGCACAGCTGGTGCACCAGATGAAGCCATTAATTTTACTTTAATGATGAAGCTATGCACGATTGCTCCAATGTACATTGCCTAATAGATACGGCTTCCTGTTTTTAGAGGCTTAACCTTTTTCTGGATGTCTGTGAAGAGTGTAAACCCCCCATCCCGAAGAAGATATTCCAGGCCCTTTGTGACTTTGTATTCAAGCAGGTAAGAAAATGTCCTGGGGAAGAGCATTTTTTTGGAATAAGGAGATACCGATTGGTATGCCCTGTCAACGGATGCCAACTATGTGATTGGTTTTCCATACAGCAAATTATGATGTCGCCATCAAAAAAGCCAAACCAAATAGCTGGTATTCCATGCAAAGAGGCTCCTGTGGGATTTGAGTTAATTTTCCATAAGCCTTTCAGAAACGTTCAGCTTGGTCCACTGAATGACAAGCTAGCTTTTCATCAACTGGATACCTCTGAGTTGTATTTTTTTTTCAATTTTAATATTAAAGCTATTTGAGAAAAATTCTAAGACTCTAAAGTGAATACAGTATCCCCAACAGAAAGAAAGAAAGAAAGAAAGAAAGAAAGAAAGAAAGAAAGAAAGAAAGAAAGAAAGAAAGAAAGAAAGA
>JANHFO010002053.1:146885-157622 GCA_032468095.1 Pareas carinatus
TGTTGCCTGGATTCTTCCTTCTGTCTCCCAAGATCATCCCCACATACCATTACAATAAACCACTACCTCTAATGTAATATATCCTAGATCAGATCCATTCGCAGCTTTCTTTAAAGCAAAGGGAAGCTATTATTCAGGTTGTTTTATAACAGCCTATTAATGCATCCTCTTTGTCAAATTATTCTCTAATAATGAATGTTGCTATCACAGGGGAAAGATCCTGTTGCAACTCAAAAGGAAAAGTTAAAAGAGGAGCATATTCAAGATATGTGCATTGACGTCTTGGAACATGTGAACGCTTCTGCAGAAGGGATGAGTAAAGTAAGTGCCTTTGATGTAGACTTTTTAAAAGAACAAATGTTCCATTTAGTTCATCGTCATGCTCCCTTAATCAAATTATCTGAAAAATGTAGAAAAAGCAACATTTCCCTCCTGTTCTATTTTGGATGTATCTGAGCCTTCCTGATACTTGTATATTCCAGTCAAAGCACTGAATAATTAAAATAGCTTAACAAAAGAAAAATACCTCATGTAATGTTATTAAATTAGTGACGTTTTGATAATATAAATGGATTGAATAGAATTAAAAACAATCTATACACTTATTCTGGAAGCAGTAAACGATGCTTGCAGTTACCTATTTAATTATGAGCCTGCTGGATTTCTTTCTTTCTCTATGAATCACTGCCCATATGCCAGATCTTATGGAAAGGCTTTTCTTCTTGTATCATATATTTAGGAGATGAATGCTGAGTCTCTAAACAGGACTTTGTTTCTGCACAGTAGTGCCATAGCTTTCACTTCTTCTTAAATAGCTACCTTAAATTGGTTGAGGTTTCAGTGTTAAGTAAAACTCTTACTATGGTTGCACAATAAATAAATAATTCTGCCAGATGTTGGTCAGTCCAGCTTCATGGTTAATTTTATAATTTAAATCTGTTACTATTAAACATGCATACCAGCAGAATGAAGTCAGAATTATCAACTTCATTGAAAGTCCAGTTTTTGCTGCCTGTTGATGTTAGAAAATGAAGGCAACATTTCCTTCCTCAGTCTGCATCCATCAAAGGAAAAATGGGCAAAGCAGCATTCTGTCCACTTTTGTGCATGAATTGTTTGCTTTCAAATACAGGCAATTCATGAGTTATGACTATAATGGAGGCTGCCCATTATGGTCAAAAGTCAGGATGGTTGTAAAGTGGATCAGTCTCATGCCTGACCTATTTTTGCAAACTTTTTTGTGGTAGTCATTAAGCAAACACAGTTGTTGTTAAGCAAATACTCTAGTCATTTTGTAGACCTGTGTTTTGCTCTTAAAGGTTTTTGCTGAAAACCAGAACTAAATGCTGGGTTTTGGTAAAAACGTAATAAATCGCAGTCACGTGATTATAGGATGCTGCAAACGGACATAAATGTGGGTTGCTTGCTGAGTGTCCTGAATTCAGTCACGTGACCGTGAGAGGGCTCCCAGCCATCAGAACTTCAGAACCGGGTCATAAATGTTGGGGAGAAGGGGTCCATCATAACTCCAAACAGTTGCTAAGCGAATGGTCGTAGGTCAAGGATTACCAGAATTCAGTCTAAGTCTGGTAGAAGAAAATGAAGTGTGAATAGAATAAATACTGACTTTCCTCTGCCTTCTTTCTGCAGGCTCTGTGGCCCAAACTCTTAGTATTTGTGGTACCAACTCCTTATACTCGCACCCTGATCCCTCTCTGCAGATGTTTGAAAGAGCTGGCCATCCTTCGGTCAGATGAATCGACTCTTTTCCTAGGCTCATGTAAAGGAGGTTGGTGGATGGCAGATAATATTGTGCAGGCTTAAAATAAGGTGGTGCACCCAAAATGTGAGATCTACACCCTCCACATTAGAAGGCTGCATCAGTAGGTGTTAGGGTGGCAAGACCTGCCTAAACAATGGCGGATGCAGTCTCTCGTGTGGTGGCATAAGATGGGGACACTCAAGGTGTAGAGGAAGCCACCAGGTAAAGAGGAAAAATTGTCCAGGACACATCATTAGATCTTCTCATAGGAGCAAATAATAATATGAGGATGCTTACAGTAGTTATAAGCATGCATAGCACAATGTATCCATTTCTCATTAATTTTTATGCTTTTTGCCTTAATTGTAACCGAGTAAGACAAAAGCATACAATAAACCAATGAGAAATGGGTACATTGTGCTATGTGTGTTTGTAACTTAAAAAGTTAAAACTGTTTTTTTATTTGCACGTACAGAGGGAATTTGGTTCAATATATTCGAACCAACCGATTTGATTGGTTAATGACCTCCGGACTTTTCGCCGGGTCCTCAAGACGCATCTATTTCTGCAGACAAGCTTATAGCTGCCCTTGTTCTCTACTTTTAATTGTGGTTATAATTTTTGTATTTCCCCCTTTTAAATTCAGGCATAATTTAATTTCTTTTTAAATTGTTTTAATTGTGTGGTATTGTATTGGTATTTTTAATGTTGCCTGTAAGCCGCCCTGAGTCCCCTTGGGGAGAAGGGCGGGATATAAATATTAATAAACTAAACTAAACTAAACTATATTGTATTTTAAAATGCTAGCGGGACACTTCTGCCTCCTGCCATTGCATACTAATTTGCTACTTGACTTCCTTGCATGCAACGTGTCCATCTGGAAATAATGGAAAAGGAGTTTTATTTCTTCCTATTCTTACAACTCTAAATATGCAGAATATCAGAATGATATTTCATTTGGGGAAATCTCTTGGAGAAACCTCCTTCATCTAAATCAGAAGAGACATGGGTAAAGAGTGGCTCGCCTTCAAAGTGAGAATTAGACTTTTGAACAATATAATATCGCTACCTTAAATTTTAATGCTAGCAAATAAGTGTGATCTATCATAACTTAATCATGGTCAACATCAAATAGAGTCCATTGACATTTGTCTTCTCTGATCAGAATTCCATATGCTAAAATATTATATCTAAAAAAGGAAATAGCCTTGGAAAGGCTTATGTATGGGAAAACTCCCATTTTAAAAGTCACGACTATATGACTAGAGAGACTAATAATGAGTCATGTTTGGCAGCAGAGTTCTAAGTGGGAAAGAATGACCAGGCCAGCTGTTTGTTGAGCTTTATAAGTTGAAAATGGGTCTTGATCGAGTGATGTGTCTTGAACGCTGCTGAGTTGCTCACTGTGTATGATTGCGTGATTGGTTCCTGCTGAGAAAACAGAGATTTTGCCTCAGGCAATTTAGTGAGTGTATATCAATGTTTCTCAAACTTGGTAACTTTATAATGTGCTGACTTCAACTCCCAGAATTCCTCAGGCAGCATTGCTAACTGGGAAATTCTGGGAATTGAAGTCCACACATCGTAAAGCCTCCGAGATTGAGAAACATAGATGAATAGAATAGAATAGAATAGAATAGAATAGAATAGAATAGAATAGAATAGAATAGAATAGAATAGAATAGAATAGAATTTATTGGCCAAGTGTGCCTGGACACACAAGGAATTTGTTCTCCTATGTACATGCTCAATACTTACATACAGGCTACAATTGACAACTGTGATTACAATCATAAGGCTATAATTGACAAGCAATTATTGCAATCATAAGATACATTAATTATCATACAGTACATTCATCATGTCATGTACATATTAGGGGCATTCATAATCATAAAGTATATTCATGTCATGTTATGAACTACAATCAAGTCATAAAGCATTTCATCATGTCAATCATAAAGTATATTCATCATGTCATCATGTTATGAAGTACAATCGTCATGTCACAAAGCATTTCATTATGGCAAATATCCAAACATGACACAAAACACATCCATCATGCCATACAATTCTTTTTTAAAAAGAAAAGGTTTGGAACAGTCTATATTGAACAGTCATAGAATATTAGTAATCAATCTACAAGTCAGACTAGGATACTAAAGGACACAACTATTATATATTTTAAGATGTAAGCAGCAGTTATTGTCCTGCAAATAAGAGAATAGGTAATAGGTAGTAAATAATAGGAAAGATTTGAGAAGGATAATGATATATTTCTATTAGGTAATTTAACAGTGTTGTGAAGTGAGTTGTTTATGAGACTGATGAAATAGGGGAAGAAACTGCTCCTTGTGTCTAGTTGTTTTGGTTTGCAATGCCCTGTATTGGTGTCCTGAGGGAAGAAGTTGAAACAGATTATGTCCAGGGTGTGAGGGGTCCATAATTATTTTTTCAGCTCTCTTTTTGGCTCGTGCAGTGTATATAGTTTTGGTGCAGCTCACTGCATGTCTAACAAAAAAGTAGGAGGACTGGAGCAGCAAGTCCTGAGTCTATGGAGAAGGACAGCATCTAAATACGAATAAATAAATAAGTCCTGCTTGCAAAACACTGATCTAGACTCATAAGGGAGCAGAAAAAACTATTGTTAGGGTGGTAGAAGTACTACTGCAAAAGCAAAGAAAGAAATACTTCTAGGCAAGCAAGAAAGGTAAACGGAACAGTTTGGGGCAGAAAGGAAATATGAAAGGTATTCTGCAGGAACTTTCAGGACTTTGTAGAGGAAACTGGCATAAAAAGAAAGTTTCCTAAATAAGTAAGAAACTGGCCCTGAAGAGCAGATGGAATGTACGATATTTCTTCATTATAGGTGGTCCTTGATCTACACACGTAATGCCCTTATGGCCATAAGTTGTGATTATGGTCATAAGTGGTTCATTCATGTGAGCAACCCAATTTTACAAACTTATTTGCAGTGGTCATTAAGTGAATGCTGTGCTCATTTAAGCAAACCCATTGTTTGCTATGGAGCATTTTTGCCATGAATGGAAGTAAATGCTGGTTTGGGGCAAAACCCTGGAAATCACAATCACATCAATGTGAGATACCGCAAATGGCTGTAAATGTGGGCTGGATGCCAAGTGGCCGAAATGCAGTCATATGACCATCGGCGGTAGACCCATTATCAGAACTTCAGAACTGAGTCATAATAATCTTTAGGGGGCATTCAGTCTTAATCACGAATTACCTGTACTTTGCAATTCTTTTTAGCAAGGAACAGATACAAAACACACCTGTGAATCTAGTGGCTCATGAAGAATGGTCTTTCTCAGGGGTCTCAATTAGTGGTATGATAAGAATATCATTTTTCCCCCAAAGTTGACAACTTTAAGATTTGTGGGCTTCAGGTCTCAGTATTCTGGGAATTGAAGTACACACATTTTTGAAGCATGTGTGAGTGAAGGCTAAGAAGAGGTAGACAAACTAGCTAAAGAAGTCTTGGTTGAATTCCAACCTATCCAGTCCCACTTCAAAAACCCTGACTCCTGCATGCTTTCCTTGATGATTGGTGGTCTTCTAAGGGGCAGCAGCAAGCCCAGAGTTAGGAGCCAATCACCTTGCTTATTGTGACTAGCTAATCACAAATCAGGACAGCAGCACAACTTGGCAGTGGCTTGCTGCAGCACAACTTGCTGCAGAGGAAGGATAAAACTTGCTCAGTCTGATAAACTGATCTAGAATCAAAGTCTGTGAATAGTGATCATTTATCCATATAGATACAAATTTCTGTATCACTTTAGACTTTGGAGCAAGTAGAAAGAAATTCATCCTTCTTGAAAGTTATTCTGAAAAGCAAATTTGGGAATTATATGAAATGAATACCAAAACATTACTACGTTCTTTCAAATGTACCATAACATATATTTGTTGCTTTTCTCTTTTTAGTAAATCTTCCAAGTGCTCAAGGACTGGTAGCAAGGCTTCTGGTGAGCAATATTTAAAATAATATAATTTTTCCTTTTCAAAGTTAAGTATAAATATTCATGATATAACTCAACATATTGGCTTGATAAACAATGTACCACTTACTATAGTAACTTCAAAAAGTTTGCTTCTGTATATTATTTCTTGCGTCAGACCAGACATATATTTTGGAAACTGGATATTTCTTTCAAACATAAAGGAATCCATAGGAAATTGAGATCAAACTGCTTCCCTTTACAAAGACGGTTTCTGTCAATCAATCACCCAGCCATTTTGAAGTGATACAAAACATGTCTTGATTACTACTATTTTGTCGCAGTAAAGGTCAGGTGACTCTAGAACTACTAGAATTAATAAAAAATGTGGAAATAATTGAAACATGTTTGTGAAAGTATGATTTTAAAATTTTCTTTTACATTCATCATATTTTGGGGAGTCCTACCTTCTACCAATCAAATGGCATTCTGAAAGATAATCTTCTAGAGCAGCGTCTTGCTGCAGAATTCTGGGAGTTGAGGTCCACACTTCTTAAAATTGACTTCTTATTGTTTTCAGATTATATCATCAAACAGCAGTCACAACAAAGCAATGATGGCCTTTGTATGATGACATCATTACGTACTCATTTTAGGGACCATTATGGTTTGCTGCAGACCCATTGCCTTTTTTTGCATTTCGGAAACTGGAGACAGAAAATTCAGTTCCGATTGCTGATCTCCCAATGCATAATTCTGCTACTTATAATATTTATGTCACCAGATGGTTCTTTGGACAGTATGAAGCACTACTGTTATGGCAAATATTCAGATATTTGGAGACTATGGGTAAATCTCTGCTTAACCTTAATAGGACTTTAGTCCCAGTCCCTGTTTTTCAGTCTTCATAACCAAAGTATTTATGTTTTATATTTAAAGATGACTCTGGAACTCCAACTCTTTGTTCCATTTCCCGCCAACAGGTCTTGGCCTCAAATCCTAACCAAAGAGGAGGCTGGGCCCTTCAACTTTTACACATCCTCCATACCAACATCCACTCAGCAGTCAGGAAACTGTGGGCAAAACAAATCCCCTTTCTTTGGGAATCCTTCCAAGGTATGTAGATGATAAAAATAAAATAATAAAATTTAATTGATTGGTCCATTCAGACTGTCATCCAACCTAATCTTACTTGTTCTACTAAAGTTCTTTGTCTCTATGGCAGGGACACAAAGAGCATAGCTTAAGGGCCACATTTAGGTCATCAGTGGTCCTCGGAATCAAAGTGCACGCAACTACAAATGTAGACCTTCTTGGTTTGGAGAGCGGGGTTAAGAGTCCTAGTGGTGTCTTAAGATTTGCAGATGCATAAGACATCCCTGTCATTGAAAATCCTTGGTCTCCACCCAAAACAGCAAGAAAATCAGCTGCAGTAGTAAGAAGACATTGGGAAGGTATGGTGTGAGGGAGACTAGGCAGCAAGTAGATAGCACTTTTAATGGTTGCTATGGGGGAAAAACAATAGCAAGTGTTGGTAGCTTCACGTGATTCTATGGAGATTATCAATCATGCAGGTCATGGTTGTTCCAAAAGTGGCTTTTCAAAAGGCAACTGTTCTTTCTTGGCATTGTTTTTTCCTTGAAAACATTTTGCTTTCATCCAAGAAGTTTCTTCAGTTCAGAACATTTTCAAAGTCTCATTCAAGGCCTTTTCAGGTTTCATTTAAAGGCAGCCAAGGAAGGGGCAGTTCCGCATCCCCAATATCTATCAGCTTCAGGGTTACCATCTTCAACTCAGCAATGGAAACCAGCCACTCAGACAGGAATGTTGTTGTACTTCATGGAGGGAGCTTCAGCAGCAAATGACCTATGCTCCTTAGAGTGCAACAACAACCACAAGGTCTCATGTCATGTAGGAATATTGCAAACAATTTGTATCTTCAAGTCATTCTTAACTCCTGATGACTGCCTGGCCAGGTTCCCACAGTTTTCTTGGCAAGTTTTCAGAAGTGGTTTGTGATTGCCTGCTTCCTAGGGCTGAGAGACAGTGACTGGCTCAAAGTCACCCAGTAGGCTTCAAATGTGAGATTTTTCTTTTTATTATTAAAAAAATATTTTTACTGAATTTAACACTCGTAACATACAAATTATACAAACATATAACAATCTACATACAACTTATATTCATTATATATGTGTTTTTTTTACATTTTTGACACCAATTATACATATGTGTTGTGCTTGTAACTCTGCCAATTTAATATGTAGCTTTTTGTAAAAAAATTCTTGGTTTATATTTGGAGCATAGATCACCACTAAAAGTATTGGCTTTTGTTGAACATTTATGTCGACCATCAAGATCCTTCCTTCTTCATCATTATAGACCCAGCTAGAGTTAATGTTATTTTTTTATGTAGACTGTGATTCCTTTTTTCTTTGTGCTCTAGTTTAAAGAGTAGAATAATGTTCCTAATTTGGGCTGTTCCAGTAGTTTAGTTGAGTGGTTCAATCCATTAATATTAATTGAGAGGATTCCCATGGTCTTATCCATTGTTCTTTCCGAGTGTACCTGTTGTCGCTCTCGTCCTTCTTGGGCCTTCTTCCTCTTCTGTTTTCTCTCTTTCTGTTTCTTCGGGTTTCCTCTCTTTTTCTCTCTTCTTTGTCTTTCCGTGACTCTCTGTCTTTTTCTGTTTTTCTACTGTGTATTCTCCCTCTTGTTGGTCTTCCCCTAAGTTTTCTGCCTTACAGATTGAGTTTATATAGAACCTTGTGTTGTTCCAAAGAAAGAAGATCCCTTCGGGTACTAACCATCTGTATCTGATTCCCTTTACATTTAATTTCGATGTTAGGAAGTGGTATGTCTCCTAATTTCACAAAATCACCTTGGTACTTGTGTGAGAACTTCTATCATTTTTCCGTCATTCATCAGTGGATGTTCTCTTGATCTGTTTAATGCCACATCTCAAACAGATGTTTTTATAAATCTGACATGGACTTCTCTGTGTAATTTGTTTTTTCTTGTGAACTTGGTGCCTAACCTGTAGATTTCATCTACTTCGTTTCTGACTATTGTTGGTTCTACCTCTAAAGCTTTAGCTGTTTGTCATTTTTTTCCTCTATGCCCTCTTCTGGTGTTTCTTTCAAGTTTTGAAATCTTAAAAAGTGATTAGCCCTCTGCATCTCAATTGTACCCACAGTTGCTTCTAATTCTTTATAGTTCTGTTCTACCGTGTTTTCCCGAAAATAAGACATTCTCCGAAAATAAGACTTACTTACATTTTTGCCTCTTGGTGGAATATAAAGCATCCCCCGAAAATATCGAAAATATTATTTTTGGGGGATGTCTTATTTTCTGGGAAATGCAGTAGATCGCATATCTCCACCCAAATAACAAGTCCCCCTCCAGCGGCTCCCTACCTGATTGAGCGGGGTGCAGAGAAATGGGGTGGGATGAAAATTGCAGCACTTCAAATTCGTGCGCTTGCAGCCAGTTGGAAGGCTCTGAATTCGCACGCTTGCAGCAGTCAGGAGGCGCCGGCTACCCAAAGCGCTTCCAAAGTGCTTCCCAGCTGGCTGCAATTCGGAGCCTCCCGGCTGGCTGCAAGCACATGAATTCGGAGCGCTGCAGTTTTCAGCCCACCCTATTTCTCTGCACCCTGCTCAATTAGGTAAGGAGCCTCCCGGGAGGGGTATTGTTTGGGGGTGGGGGATCTACTGTGTTTCCACCAAAGTAAGGCACCCCCTGAAAATAAGACCTAGCACTCCTTTGGGAGCAAAAAATAATATAAGACAATGTCTTATTTTTGGGGAAACACAGTAGTTTAGAATTTTTTTCCAACAGTTCCTCTATCCTATTCTCATTATTATATACTCTCTTTTCAAGTGTCTGAATCCTTTGCTCATTCTTTAGAATCTGTTGTCGGTGTCTTTCATTTTGTATTTTTATGTCAGATAATTGTTCATTTTGGCTTTCTAAATGCTCTCAGTGATTATTTCTAATTTCCAATTTCTTCTTAACAATACTATTTGTTATAGTTTGCTTTAACTTCCAATTTGACTCCTTTATTGTATCAGATGCAGCTTGAAAGGTGTGTTGATTTTTTCTGACCGCTAGGTGTCTCCACATCCCTTCTTAGTTCAGTAAGTTAAGTTATAAGATATAAGCTATATAACCTTGTAATTTATTCCGATTACTGGGAAAGTTGTATGTAATTGTCTGTAATTAGGAATCTTCACCTCTTCTCCTAGAAGTTGATTAAGTTTATGTTTCAAGCACACTCTCTTCTGACAAAGATCTGTTAAAATGACTTCCTGTTTGCTCTTCACCTTTTTTGCCCCTCTATAAGAGATCACCAATTTCCCAGTCCTGGGGACTCTGTTATCCCCGAACTCAGTCCCCCTTCTCTGAATCTGTCCATGAAAGAGGCAATAGAAAAATCACAGTTCTTACCCCTACCTGCAGTCCTTAGGTTTGTCTTCTTGTCAGCTAGTCATAGCTAATGACCGCCTGACAGCTGCTTCGGCGGCCCTTGATGCTGCTCCTCTGGGGATTCCCTCTGAACGTCAGCTGACTGCCATCAAAGCTGGATTCTAGGGTTGCTCCCCTTCCTGGCCCCCCTCCAGGGAGCTCATCCAAGTCTTTTTTGACTCCAGAAAACAGCGCTAAAGTCAGCTTGGAGATCGAAGCTCCAACCCTTGAACTATAGTGCTGTGACTTCACCGGAAGTGGAATCTGCCTAAAATGAGATTAGAATCAAACTGACTTTCATAAGTAACTAGTGCTTTACTATATATTACAAGTAAAAGTATATGGACTATTAGTTTCATGATTAAAAGGGGGTAATGGGCAATTGTCGCAATCCAAGCGAAACATTCATTTTTATCATTTCTCGCAGGGAGAATAGAGACCAGCAAAGAGCAATGGGAGCAAAAGCTGCTGAAAGTAAGATACCACTAATTTTTTCATCTGACACAGACTTGGTTACTAGCCTGTTACTCTTTGAAGAGCTGTAATACA
>JANHFO010002053.1:172135-188486 GCA_032468095.1 Pareas carinatus
TGGTCCCTTTAAGGCTTGTGGACTTCAACTCCCAGAATTCCTCAGCCAGCTATGGAATTCTGGTAGTTGAAGTCCCCAGGCCTTAAAGGGACCAAGGTTGGAAACCTGTGCTCTAACTAAACATATTGGGATTGCCATTCTTAGAATTCCCAGTTGACAAATGGATGGAAATTCAGGAGTTCTGGTTACAACTCATCTGAGGAATAAATAATAATAATAATAATAAATTTTATTTCTATCCCGCCCTTCTCCCGAAAGACTCAGGGCAGCTCACAGGCAATTTAAAAGGAAGGCTGGTCTAGTGTTTGGTTAATGAAAAGAATTGTGACAGGGAGTCCATAGAAAGTCCGAGGGGATAATAAGAGACCAAAACCAGACATTTACCTTGACTAACCTCACACAATCCACAATATCGGTAGTCCTTGACTTACGCCGACAATTGAGCCCAACATTTCTATTGCAAAGCGAGATACTTGTTAAGTGAATTTTGCCCCATTTTAACGATTTTTCTTGCCACAATTGTTAATTGAATCACTGCAGTTGTTCAGTTAGTAACACGGTTGTTAAGTGAAAATGGTTTCCCCGTGGACTTCGCTTTTCAGAAAGTCACAAAAATATGATCACATGACTCAGGGACAATGCAGTCCTCATAAATATCAATCAGTTGCCAAGCAACTGAATTTTGATCACATGACCATTGGAAATGCTACAGTAGGCATTAGTGTGGGAAAAGGTCATAAATCAGTATTTTCAGTGCCGTTATAACTTCAAACGGTCACTAAATGAACTGTTGTGAGGACTGCCTGTATTTTAGGTAGTCAGCTTCCCACAGATCCCTTAAGCAATCGCTTGTAAACCTACAATTATCTCTGAAAAGCTGCTCCCTTTCCAGGGCTCAGAAAATCCTTATAATACTAATTTATTTTCATACAATGCCCTCCCACGTTTTATCATTAACCTTTATTTTCCCTTCTATCATGTAAGGTGGTAATATAGTTCTCCTATTTTTCAAGAAAATACTTTGATTACCTCGTGACATATCAATGCAAATCAGAGCATAGAAAAAGCAAAAAGGGAAAAGATGTGGAATTTCTGCATGGCGTGCCTTGCAAATTTCCAACTTTTGTCTTATTCGTTGTTCAGATGAATAGTTTAAGTTCCCATTCTGTTTTGGGCTGGTTTTTAGCCTTCAGCTTTAATATATGACCTCTCAGTCCATTTTTCTATGGGCAGCAAACTGAAGCCATCCTTGAACATGGAGGACATTCGCAACCTTCTTGACGAAAGCATCAAGAGTTTGTTTCCCCTCCATTCCCTGGAGCAGCTGAAAGAAAAAGGAGAGACAGAAAGGGATGCTTTATATATTGAGGTAAATGGAGGGAGGTTTTTGCCCCCTCTAGAACCTTTCCTTGGGTTTTGTAAAAGAAAAATCTCCAACTGGCCCCTGCCTAATATAGGATGCTGAATTAATTACTCCATCTGCTCTGAAATCGAATAAAACTATTTAATCTGATTCCTACCGTGAAAGATATCAATTTTGTATGCAGTCTAGTTTTGACCTCTCTGTGCATTTCTAGCTTGTATCATTCCTAATTATCTGGCTAGGTTATTAGAGATGACTAACATATCTGGGAATGGCATCAAAGTGGGAAAATTAATATAGATTATTTTACCAATAGAATATTTGTAGCTTAGGGATGACTGTGTTTTGTGACATGGTTTGCCACAAATATTTTGACATGTGACATAATGAAATGCTTTATGGCATGATGATTGTACTTCGCGACATGATGGCATGATGAATATACTTTGATTATAAATGCACCTAATACGTACATGACATGATGAATGTACTTTATGATAATGAATGCATCATAGGATTGTAACCATTGTTTGTCAATTGTAGCCTGTATGTAAGTATTAGCATTTATACTGGACAAAAATTTCTTGTGTGTCCAGGCAGACTTGGCCAATGAATAAATTCTATTCTATTCTATTCTATTCTATTCTATTCTATTCTATTCTATTCTATTCTATTCTATTCTATTCTATTCTATTCTTGGTGCTTGGTGGCTTTCTTGCAAATGTTTCATTATCAAACTAGGTAACATCATCCCTGCTAATAGCGAGTGGAATTTGCTTTCATTTTATACACTAGTGGCTTGCCCAGTCAGTATTAGCGGAAGTGGTCTTGGTGGTTCCTTGATTGGGCTGTTGTTTATTGTGAGATTAAACCCACTCCTTACTAGTACTGGTGATATTACCTACTTAAATAATAAAACATCTGCAACAAAGCAGCCGGCAGTGACCCTTCCTTCATAGATTATCTTTTCATAATTGCCTTTCTACTCAGGGTTTGACTAATTCCACATTATTTTTCAAAAACACTAAAAATATAGATGGATGGATGAGCAGATGGATGGAGAAAGAGAGTGTGTACGAGTGTGGATTTATTTGTACAGAACAGATTCCAATGTAGGTTCACAGATCCCTTGCCCAGGCTGATGTGTCTTCCTACTGGAGAGAAGAGTCAGTGTCTTTTCTTCAGCAGAATAATTCTGGGGAGATAGTTCTGAGTGGAAAAAACTATTTCCTCAGCAAGAAAATAATTAACACCTTCAGGACAAGTATAGGAACTTTGAAAAGGGACCGAAAGATAAAGCCAAAGACCTCTCACTTCTAGAATCCTCCATGAACTCTGAAAACAAATAGGTGATTATGGTGAGCTAATCAGAGGATGGGGGATCCCCTGCTGGATCTCTTAATGTTATGTCTAATTTGACTCCTAGACCTCACCATTTGCATTGTGTTTTTAGTCGCTCTACACGGATTCAATGGATGCTTTTGGGAAACTTGTCAAGAGCATGGTTGAGGAACACCCAACATCTGAGCTAATGGAAGAAATGTTCCAGGTAAGTAATGTCTGTTTGCTGACATTAGGTAATCTGAATTATGCAGCCAGTTTGGTAGCTCAGCCATTGCATAATTTCTGATTTATTGATTTCCAGTTAGGATTTTATCACATTCTGCGTACAAAAGGTTGACCCTATTGCAGACTAGCACTGAAACCAAGTCTGTGATAAAAGGAATAAAATAATTGGGGTATGACAACATCTATGAAAATCTGGCTGTCAGAATACTGTACAATGAGTGACTGGAAGATTGATTTATTCGTTATGAATTTTTTACACCTGATTTAAACACTTTCTGGCAGGAAAGCAAGGTACAAATATTTGTAATAAAAGCGAGAAAATATTTCTGCATTACTCAATCTATTAGGCCCATAACAGTAATTAGTATCCATCTTACATTCAATTAAAAGACACAAATAATATAAAAATAGCAGTCTGATATTATTCCAATAAACACAACATTTTCAGATGGGCTAACATTTTATATGTGCAGTCAAATCTTAGTCCTGAAGCAAGAGATGTTTTGTAAAGTGCACTCATATTGCCAAGAGATGAAAGGCTATTTCTTCACCCAATCCTCTCTAAATCTGCAAATCAGCTTCTAAAAACCTGACTGCACTTTTTAGGTATCAAATTCATGAACATTGATATGTCAGTTATTCATACAATTTACTGGGAAATATGAATGGATAAATGGTAGAGCCCCTTAACCCCAATCTTGCTTGCACTATGCTATCTACAGAATCCAACACATCACTATGCTATCCAGATGTTTGAGACTTTAACAACCTAAATTTTCAACCAAGAGAGAGTTCTAAAAAAATCTATAGGGGACGAGGTTGGAGAAGCTGCTGCTTGTTTGGACAGGGTTCTATTGTTGAAGAATTTGGTAGAGTTGATCTTGACAATTTATAGGATTATTTTTCATCCAAGGATAATTTCTCCTCCTGGCTAATTTTCAGAGATTATGTCATCTGTAGATGATGCTAAAGTTATGCACATCTTCATTTTTTTGGGTGTAAGGATATTTCTACATGTATATGTGTGAGAGGAGAGAGAGAGAGAGAACTATGTTGTTTAGAGAGAATACTTAACATGATTACTGAATTAGCCCATTTTGAGGATTCACACATTAAACCAGCTATTCACCAAATGGTTCTTACATCATGTTAAAAAAAGATTACCCAAAGTTAACACCATGTTTCCCCCCATGCAGGTGAGCATTTGTCTCAGTAATCTATCCAATGCAATTTTTTCATATGAAAATAATAAATCTAGTCTTTTCTATGAGGTTTGACTATTGCATTTTTAAAATAGAGAATAGGATAGGATAGGATAGGACAGGATAGAATAGAACAGGACAGAATATATTGGCCAAGTGCGTCTGGACACACAAGGAATTTTTCTCCAGTGTTCATGCTCAATACTTACAGTATATACAGGCTACTGGTATGTGAAGAAAACTATTTGTATTGGTATATTGTTGGCCAATAGGCAATAATATAACATGTAAGGGTAATTCACAGGTAGCTGTTCAAGTTTTAGAACAAGTGCCCGAGAAAAGAATATCACTGAAAAGTAAATAACATACACCTTTGAGGCTTCTACACTTGCTTGAAGTAGAAAATTTTGACTCAGCAATTTTTCTAGTTTCACAGAGTTGTATGTATCTACAGAGCCTTTTCCTGGCATGCCTAAGCAGGTTGCCATAAAAAAAAATCTCCTCAGATCTATATCCCTAACATCTACCCTTTGATTCTCTCCCCCATTGTGAACAACACATGCTCCCATAGTCAAGATGGCAGAAAAATTTGAAAGCTTGGAGGAAGCATTGTTGTCTTTCTTTATTCACCATACATGACCCTTCTTCCCAAAAGGGCTGCCTCTCTGGAAGTGGGAAAACCTGATTTCAAAAATGGAATGAAATAATTAACAAAATTACCGAAGAAACCTAGGACAGATTCTAATATCATCCTTCTGTCTCCTTGCTTGGTTAAAAACAGCTCATAGATCCTTGGTTCACTGAAACAGAATGGAGCCGAGAGCGGGCCTTGCAAGCTACTTTCCATGCCCTTGTTGCATTTCAGGAGAAGGTTCATCTCCCTGTGAGTTTTCTACTCATCTCCTTCTGGCAATCTATGAAGGGCTAAAAGACCTTGTTCATATGGAGCAGAGGTCTCCAACCTTGGTCCCTTTAAGGCTTATGGACTTCAATTCCCAGAATTCCCCAGCCAGCTCGGCTGGTTGGGGAATTCTAGGAGTTGAAGTCCACAAGCCTTAAAGGGACCAAGGATGGAGACCTCTGATCTGGAGCATGTATTGGAATCCAATACATCTGTTGAGCATTAGGATAGGGCATACCGGTTTATTGTTTCAGCCTTTGGGTGTTTATCTTAAATGGGCTTAAGCATTAACCAGGATGAGAGAAACATTAGAAAGCTTATGTTTAGAGCAAATGTTGGGTTTAAGGTATATACGAGGTACGATCATTAAATTCTGAGAGTAGTCCCATAAATTGAAATAAAATTACCTGATTTAAATTTGAATGCCATCCCCTTCAAAGCAGTCTCCTTGGACAGCTGTACACTGATCCCAGCGCCTCTTCCATTTTTGGAATGCCTCCTGGAAGTCGCATTCTTCAAGTCTGTCAAGCACCTTTTGCGATTCACATTGGATATCCTCCACCGTGCCAAAACAGCGACCCTTCAGCTTCAATTTCATCTTTGGAAACAAAAAGAAGTCGCAGGGGGCCAAATCTGGTGAATATGGGGGATGAGGAACAACGGCCATGTGGTAATGGATGTGAAACTGGAGTGTTGCAAGAGGTCTGTGAGCTGGTGCATTGTCATCATGGAGCATCCATTCAACATTTCATGGATTTCGGTTGGCGATATTTCTTTATTTTATAAATGTGCAGATGCACGTGCTAACTAAAACATCTGTAGCACGGGACTCAATGAAAACAGCGCTTTGAAACTTTGTGCAGCTTCTCCTCAACTCCTCAAGTTGCACGGCATGGCAATCGCATGATCCATTCCCCCACAGCAAGGACAGTCTTGTAAATTTAATAATCGTACTTCGTATACACCTATAGGTGCTACTTTATACTATGTGCATGAAGAAAAGTGGCATTACTTATAGGAGTTGGATTGATGGGCAAACCTGCCTAAGGGCAGACAATGTCTCTCTTGGTCTGGAAATCAGTTATCATGCTCTGACTAGAGAAGGGAGAATTTCAGGATTGGAAAAAAAATCCAATCAAAGAAGAAAGAAATTTGTGTGCCAATCTCAAGTAATACCAAATGTTACAATGACTTCATTTATCTAAATCTCCAGTCAAAGTGTGCCACTCCCATTTTAACCTGAGACTCTGGAAAGAGTGCAGAGAAGAGCAACAAAGATGATTAGGGGACTGGAGGCTAAAACATATGAAGACTGGTTGCAAGAACTGGGCATGACTAGTTCAATGAAAAGAAGGACTAGGGGTGACATGATAGTAATGGTCCAATATCTAAAGGGCTTCCATAAAGAAGAAAGGGTCAACCTATTCTCCAAAGCACCCGAAGGCAGAACAATAAGCAATGGGTGGAAACTAATCAAGGAGAGAACAAATCTAGAACTTAGAAGAAATTTCCCGACAGAACAATTAATCAGTGGAATGACTTGCCTCCAGAAGTTGTGGATGATCCAACACTGGAAATTTTTAAGATGAGATTGGTCAACCACTTGTTTGAAATGGTATAGGGTCTCCTGCCTGAGAAGTGGGTTGGACTAGAAGATCTTCAGGGTCCCTTCCAACTCTGTATTTATTGGGTTTCTTAAAAAATATAAATATCAATTTATTCTGTTTTGCAGTGGCTTGCTGTAGATACCGCCAAATAAAATTCAGCTATGTAAAAAAATAGACCTTTAAACCAGTTACAGTCATAAGCAAGTAAAATTAACCAATAAAACCAAATCCACCAAATCTCACATCTTATTTCAAAACACCTTGATAAAATGTTTGGTTTCAGATGTCTTCTAAATGACGGCGGCACAGGTATCTCCTTTGCTTTTCTAGGAAGGGCGTTTCATAAACTGGGCAAAAGATAAGGATTCCGTTGAGACAGATATGATTCCTGATGACTTTATAAGCATAGAAAAGATTTTGGCAGAAGCTAAGTATATCTGGATGTGAGAGGTAGTGTGGTGTAGTGGATAAAGGTGCCGGACTAGAAAGCAGGAGAATGTGAGTTCTAGTCCTAACTTAGGCATGAAGTCAGTCAGGTGACCTTGTGTGTCAGTTCCTCTCAGCTCTAGAAAACAGGTAATAGCAAACCAGTTGAATGTGGTAAAAGTAAGATCCTTCTCAAGGATGGAAGGTTATGGAGAAGTAAAACGGTTGGTGTTTTAGTCACAGTTTATCTCACACTTTATTATATATGAATATGAGGAAAAAATTTCAACTATTCTGATTTTTTCACAATTTATGCTAAAGCAATCTCTCTTTTCCTTCTTCTTCTTTTCCTTCTTCTTTGGCAGGAGGGAGAAAATTTTCAACAATTTGGGTTCCGAGTCGCATTCCTTGCTCCATACACCTGTGACAATTCCATCCAATGCCGGCAGTGGGCAGCCCAATGCATCGCCTGCCTCATTCATATACAAGGTAAGGACATTAAATGAATAAAGGCTCCCCACTCAAAGGCCTAAGGACCAATGAACCAAATGCATACAGTTGATCCCTTTCTTTGTCAGTGCAACTCTAAAGGCAGCAGGATCAGGACTGTTGGCTGAGAAGATACGGGAAACTTAGAACATTGATAGTTGCTTGATGTATATGTTACTAAGCAAATTTAAAAAATGAAAGTCAAGAGACCTGCAAACGAGCAGATAAAATCAGATCTTCGGTGATGGAGATTTTGCCTTCTCAAAGTTTCTTTTTTAATTAAGTTTCAATTGTATCTTGATGTGAGTCTTAAGAAAAGTCTTTCGATAAAATTGTTTTGGCACAAGTTTCTCCTTTCATCTGGGAGGCTGGATCATTCTACCAAATCTCTGCTGGAGATCTCATTCTAATAAAATAGCACCTATGACTCCTGAAGGAATGTTAATTGATGATTTCGCCTAACATGTAATCATCAACTCAAAACCAAAACACTATTTAGTCTTATATTTAACAAAGTATACGTAGCAGGAGCTGAACTAATGAGAAAATGATTCAATCATTCTTCTCTTCTTTCTGTCAGCTAGGTCCCAAGCTACATATGTAGAAGGCAAAGAAATGGAATCTGCTTATGCTAATCTACAGACAGAGTTTTTTGCGGATCTTCTCAAGGCATCTTCCAAAATGGCCAAGGTGATTGTGATTTGGGCTGGTGGGATTTCTTTTAGCAGGATACTGCTAGAAGTGGGGGGGGGAGCAGGATACAGAGTAAATTTTTATCTGGTTCTCACATACATTCCTTCTACCATCTATCTCTCCCCCCTCCCTCCCTCCCTCCCTCCCTCCCTTCTTTCCAGGAGTTTGAATACACTGTAGATCAAAGCAATATTTAAAGCTGGAATCTTTGTTCATCTTTGGGAGGGAATGATAAGAATCAGGAAGGGCCCTTCTAGGCTACATTTTGTAATATAACCTATTTGATCATTTTGGGAAAAACTCTCTTTAGGAAAGTAAAGAAATCTGAGGCCAAAAGCTGCTTCTCAGTAGCTCTCACTATGGAGATCATTTTATTTTGCTACCTGGTTGCATTCAGGACAATGCTGAAGACTGTTCAGTAAAACATTCTCAAGAATTAAACTTCACCATATTATTATGTTTTATTGATTAATTGGATGGGGGTAGATTTTTTAATTGGCTTAATTGTTATTTTCTTTTATATCATGAATGTGTAATTTTGAATATATCACATAAACATTTCCCACTGTAGCAAAATATAAATTAAATAAGCAAATCAAGCATGAACTAACTAATGAGATATAGATTTCTTATAATCTCATCTATTTCTTGCAAGTTGACAGGTGGTCAGTGCCTATTTTCCACCAGATCAAGGCCTTGATTTTGTCAAGAACATCCTGGACGTTTTAGTGTCTGGAAACAAAATGTGCGCCATTGCTGCAGGCCACTGGCTCTTAACTATTCTTCAAGATTGTGGTAATGCAATGGAAGGACAGGTGATTCTTTGGGATATGGACCTTTTAAAACTTGGCTTCACATAGAGTAGGGTGGACATACTTTGTTGGCCAGGAGCTAGTTGTAACACATTTAGGAGGCCGAGTGCCCAATGGGTAGAGCATGATTTTCCTCCCTTTCCAGATATGGGAAGGAGGTTTGGCAGACAGATTCTGACATACATATTTATGTGTCATCAAGTATTTCCTGTTAAGGATGGTTAAGACAGCTGCTCTTTCATTTATATAAACTTTCTTAGAATTGCAGTTAATCTAGTTATACTAGAAGTAGGTGATTGTAGGTCTAGAGCTGTGCACAATTTTTGGATTGCTTTAGAAAATTTATATGCAAGAGATCAGATATCAGGTAAGAGCCACTTGTTAAAATTTAGGGAATGACCCAAGTCCCTTATGTGCAATTATTATTTGATTTACTTAACAAACGGGAGTGCAAGTATCTACATTGCTCCTTCTAGATCTCAGCAGTCCTAGATGTATTCTACAGTCACTTGCCTATCATCAAGCACGATGACTTGAGACAGTTTCTCATGGATGCCTTGTCCATCGTAGCCCATTTTCATTTGGATGCTGTGTTTAGCAGCCTGTTATGCCGCCGCCTTCCAATGGATAGGTATGTGACCAAATTTAAATCAATGTCTATAGTTGTTTGAGGTGGTGACTACTTTTATGTCAGCTCTACAGGTCCAGGGAACTTTGGATTTAAGCTACTGGAGTCTGGGAATAACCTACCTTTGACCTTATACATCTCTTTGTACCTAACATATACATTCTCTACCATGAAAGAGAAAATACTGGGGCAGTGTAATCATTGTTTTTAAACATTTATATTACATCAACCTATTGGGAAATGCCACTCTTGTACATCGACATCTGATTGACCTTTACTTTTTCTAAAGAAAGGGAGAGGTGGGGAGGAATCTGTTTGTTGCACACATGACATAACTCATGCACTTAAGACCAAACATGTATTTTGTGTCAGGGAAAGCTGTCAATCTTGTGAATGTTGGCTGGAATCAAAACTGAAAGATGAAATAAGCAAATAAGTGGCACTATACATTTTGCCTTAAATTAGCTTGGAACCCAATATAGATGTTGACAATACATACCGTATTTATTGAGTTTGGTGCAATGCTTATCAGATGATTTCCTTTTGCCTTGTTGAATTTTAGTGAGACTGGTGAACTTTGGAGGTCTCTAGGTAGGGATGAATCCCTGGCCTTGCTCATCCTTCCAAAGCTAGCAAGCAGAATAACGAACTCCACAGAGTCGGGGACAAATTTTCACTTTACAAATGAAGACATTGTAGAATTTGCTGAAGAAGATCCTCTCAAAGTAAGTGAGGGAGAAGCAAACGTTTTTTCCCTGTGAATCTTTTCAAGAAGACATTAGGAAGATGGATTTAATTATTCTCTAGGCATTCTGAATGTCATGAGCATTAGATAATTGGAGTCTTTTGTAATAGAGGCTCTTGATTCTGAGTAGTTCCCAGAAAAATGGAGGTATAATGATGTGACTGCTGAAGGATGTTGAATCATCACAGCTATGCGCTGACCCCCTCTAGGTAGTTTGTTTACTAAAACTCTCAAGCTCCACAGAGCAGTGTTAAAACAAAAAAAATACTTTTGTTGGTTAGTTATTATCAAACAATGCTAACAAATGTTCTCAGGCAAGGATATGAGAAGACATGTATGGAAGACACATGAGCTGCTTGAAAAATGGGAGGCTATATAAACGTAACAAATAAGAGAAGTTCTATTTCTGCAAATAACACATTTTTTTAAAAAAAAGGTCTAATGTGCTGTTTCTGGAAATGGCAGTGCATCCTAACTCTTAATTTAAAAATTCCAGAGTGCTCTTAACCCTTAGCAGGAATACTGAAACTGCATTCTGCATTTTCCCTAATCATTCTCCTTCTGTTCAATAATTAACATTTAATGTTTTGTTCTATAAATTGAGTTAAGTTTGGCAGAGTCATGAATTTTGTGGAACTCGCTTCTTCCAAGAAGTGCAGCTCACAAAGCTTTTATGACATTTTGTCAGTAGGCTCATCATCTGTTTTATTGGGCATCTATCAAGGATGAGTTAAGCGGTATATGAGTCTAAATAATAAATAAATAAATAAATGGGGGCCTGGTAGCTCAGTGGCTAAGACGCTGAACTTGTTGATCAGAAGGTTGGCAGTTTGAATCCCTAGCGCCCCGTAATGGAGTGAGCTCCCGCTACCTGCCCCAGCTTCTGCCAACCTAGCAGTTCGAAAGCATATAAAAATGCAAGTAGAAAAATAGGGACCACTTTGGTGGGAAGGTAACGGCGCTCCGTGCGCCTTAGGCATTCAGTCATGCCTGCCACGTGACCACAGGGACGTCTTCGAACAGTGCTGAGCTCTTCGGCTTTGAAACGGAGATGAGCACCGCCCCTAACCGACTAGCACACATATACGAGAGGAGCCTTTACTTTATCAGTGATCAATAATGCTTCTGCTTTTTTTGTGCTGTATTGTTTGTGTGTCTTTGTTCTTCATGAAATTTTTACTTTTGTTTGCTGTTCTTGCCAGTGCTTGATTTTTATTTTTATTTTTAGTGAAAGGAGGGATATAAATAGAATAAAATACATGAATAAATCAGAGTGTTTTTAAAAATTTAAAGTGCCCCAAGAATGGAGGAAAAACCACCATGTAGTTCGTGTTACTGGGCCTGATCACAATGAAATACTTTTGGACAAAAACCTGGCCTTTAATTGCCAATTCTGCATCTTGAATCTGTGGACTGTCTGTAAATCTGTGGAAAATAAAGGATGCAGTTAAGATGCAGGTGCCCCTGCAATTCACAGGCTCTCCTCCCAATCGCACTGCGAACAAAAATGGTCCACCCTGAATTGCCTGGGGCAACTTTTGGTAAAATCACAATTCAATGAGCCATATGACCGGGGAAGGGTCCTCATAAAGCCCAAATATCTATTACATTAAGCTTTGTCTTCCACTATTGGTTTCACTTTCTCAAGGATTAGAAAGAAAATTCCAAATTTTAGTCTCCTCTTTAATATGCTAACTTGATCTTCTTTCTCTACCCAGGCCACCTGTGCCACCTATGAAATCCTTTCTGTGCTGGAAGTAAAAAAAGTCCTTCAACAGGTGTTCCCAGAGCTCTTTTGTGCTCTGCTATGGCAGGTCAGCAAAACTTTGGGGCAAAAAATGCCTTTCTCTGAAGGCCAACGGAAGCTGTTTCTAAGAGAACAACAACTGTCCGAAGGCAACCCATGCAGGTAAGCCGTCCTCTCTCAACAGCTCAGCTTTCCTTGTAACAATGAAAAGAGAGCTTCTTATGAAGTAAATTGGCTTCCATCAAGGATGTCCTCGTTAGCATGAACACGGCAGACATAAGCTGCTATTGTTAAAGATCACTCTTAAGACATAAGAAGATTGGGCTGGATGGTTTGATATTCTGTGCTGATATTCTTTGTCTTGGACAGACTTTCTGTGTCAAGCCTGAAGGCTCTAGTATTAAAGCTCACTTGTGACCCAGCATTGGCAGAAATCAGAGAAGTGAGTATCTGGGCATTACTCAGAGATCCTAAAACCCATCAGGAAGGTATCTGTCTGCTAACACGGTAAGAGATTTGTCAGTGATTATTTAATGGCTTTAAATGCAGGGACAACAGGGCTCCTTGTACCAGTTGGAAAACTGAAAGAGTGTGTTAATTCATTTGTGTTCTACTTCTGGACATTGGCAAACTGGTGCTAAATTAAACAGGCCTTGCTCTGACCCAATAGCATAACACATGTCTTGTGTTCTTAAGCTTTACCTAAGCCTTCATTCACCATTGTTTCCTCAAGATTCAAAGCAAACCATTAGCTACATCAAAAATCTTTAAACAAAACCTTCAGTTATTTTAACTATAACCCCACAAACAGATAGAACTAAGAACTACATGCTAGTGAGGGTGGGGGTTGCTCCCTGTTTATATTCAGCAGCTTGTCTATAGCAAGCTCAACAGTGCTTGCTATATACTGAAAAAATGCATTGTGCAAAATTATGAAACATCTCCTTTCCCAACTACCATGATCTCCTTCTTTCCACTACAAAGAAAGAAAGGTAAAGAGAGTAGCCATGACATTATCCTGCTCTAGTTGTTCTTCTTCTCACCAGTTGTTCTTCATTCTGTTCCTCTATTGGAGAATATGAAAGGAATACACCACATACATACCATTTGCATGGAATCCTGGGAAACTCGGTTCTGCAGTCTAAACAAGGGGTCTCCAACCTTGAGGACTTGTAGACTTCAACTCCCAGAATTCCTCAGCCAGCAGAGTTGACTGAGGAATTCTGGAAATTGAAGTCCACAAGTCGTAAAGTCGCCAAGTTTGGAGACCCTTATTCTAAACAACACTCTTACTGATGGAGAAGGAGAACTTGGTGCAGCACTGCAGTTGAGTTGCAATAGGATATAAGTTTACAGAAAGGAAGAGAAGCTGCCAGGAAGAGACATGCAGTTTAATAAACAAGGAATGCTAGTCTAATTCTTCCAGGGAGACACATATAGTGCTACTTTGGACTAAATGAGTTCCCTTTTTTAATTTGTCCAATATCACTAAATCAGTCTTCCATGTGCCTTTATATTCCAGTTGTTTGTTTCAGAATAGACTTCTTCACTACAAAACCATCCAGAATATCTTACCATGGATAAATTCAGACTCTCAGAAGCTTCGACTAACAGGAACTGCCTTCTTGACAGAAGTAAGGCTTAGGACCTAGGATGCTGACAGCCTTAAACAATTGGAGACAAGTTACCATGAGAGGGCCCTCTTAATTTATTTTCAGTTAGTTAGTTAGTTAGTTAGTTAGTTAGTTAGTTAGTTAGTTAGTTAGTTATCAAATTTATGCAGCCACCAATCTCACATGAAGTGACTCTGGGTAGCATGCAACATTAAAATAAGACAACATAAAAACAGTCATTATAAAAGCAATTATTATAAAAACAACCATTATACAAATATAGACAAATCATTGCTTAAATATTAAAATTTTATTAAAATTCTATACAAGCCATAAAAGGAGTACAATAAATAAATCACCTACATATTTTCTCCCCAACTTTGAAGGGCCGCAGAAAAACCTTAGAGAAAGAAAAGTAATTTCTCACCATTTTTAAACATGGAAAATAGAGCAGGACATCTCCTTTTGTTTCTTTTATTACTATTTTGATTGTATTAATTTTCTATATAATATATATTACCGGTAATTTATTATTTTAATGATACAAAAAGATGCTGAGACCCTAGAAAGTGTACAGAGAAGAGCAGCAAAGATTATTACGGGACTAGAGGCTAAAACATAATGAATGGTTAAAAGAACTAGATATGTCTAGCCTAATGAAGAGAAGAATTCGGATGACATGATGGCTATGTTCTAGAACTTGAGGGGTTGTCACAGAGAAGGGAAGGTCAACTTATTCTCCAAAGCACCTGGGGGCAGGACAAGGAGCAATGAGTGGAAGTTTATTAAAGAGAAATCCAACTAAGAACTAAGGAAAAATTTCATAGCAATGAGAATAATTAATCAGTGCAACAGTTTGCCTCCTGGAATTTCACATGTTCCATCACTGGAATAAACTGGACAGCCAATTGTCCAGAATGGTATAAGGTCTCCTGCCTTGAGCAGGATGTTGGACTAGAAAACCTTCAAGATCCATTCCTTCCCACTCTATGATCCTATGATTCTCCATTCCAAAGACCTCAACACTTCCAAACTTCAGCAGGAAAGTGAGCCAAACTTGGTGGCATCTATTGGGCCTTGATTTGTGCCCTTATATATTCTGTTTTTTGATAAGGAGTTCAGGCTTTCCTCTTCAGTCAAATCTAAAATTGTACTATTAATAATATTAAAGTAGTGGGTTTTATCAGTTTTGACTAACTTATATTTTATCCTAGCCTGTTAGCTACTTTAATTGTCTCATAATGAACTGGAAGGAAATGAAATAGTCTGATGTTGGAGCATAATATGAAACATGTTGACTTACCGTAGGTGATTCAAGATCCCATCTTGGTAGACAAACTGCAGCTAAAATCTCTCCTCCCAACGATGATGCTAAGAGCAGGAGACTGGGATCCTGGCATCCGCCAGATGGCAATCCGTGGTCTTGGGAATCTTCTCCTTGTGACTCGTGACAAGGTCAGCTCTTGCCTGTTGAAGTTGCAGGAAATGTGTGGAATATGTCAAAGGTCGGCACACACTCCTGCCCCTTCAGTGAAGTAGACCTGGAATCGGACACTGGACTGTTCTCTAGGAAAAATGGGCATGGAAGATATTCATTCAATGTTTCTGCTTGCACATGGCCAGGCTTCACACTACATAGATTGCATAGCTGATGACTTAAGTATGTGGTTTAAATCCAACCATTATGGTTTGAAAATCAGAGTTTTGAACAATAAACTCAAGCAACCGTAGTTATTCAACAAAGTATTTAAGCAAATCGTGGTTTAGTATAATATACAGTATCAACCTGATCATGGTGTCTGTCTTGACAGATCTCACAAATGTGCTGTAAAATCTCTTTCCGCTGGCATACTCACAATTGCCTTCCTACCTGTGTCCCTGCAGGTGAAAGGACCGAAGAGGACCATTGTAGCTGTCCTCATTGGAGCTTTGTACGATGAAAAGTTGGTTCTGGAGAGTCTCAGGTTGCTTGCTCTGATTTTTCCACGCCTGAAAGGGAAAGATGTGGGTTTCCTGTTTAAAGACATCTCTCTGAAGACCACATCATACTTGACAGATGTAAGCAAAGGATAGAGCTCCCTGTTTAGGAACTGCTAACGCCTATACCCAGTATATCACTAGGTATGGTCCTAAGGAGGTTGTTTTTTCACTCTTAACAAAAAAACAAGTTTAAAAGATACCGCAAAATGTTTCTCACAAGTTGTTCAGCATACATAGCATAAAGTCCAAGTAGCAGTTGCCATCTGAGTAGGATTTAGGAGCAAATATCTAAGACCGTATTTAGCTTAATTAATGTTCCATCCCTCTACACAAAAAAACATTTCCCTACACATTGACATATACAAAATAAACTTCATTATAATTTAAAGGGGAGGGTATTATTAGGACTGCTAAATTCAAAGTGACATTTTGTAATTGCGCAATTGATAGTTTTGCCCTACATGAATGGATCTAATTCTCATTTGAAGCCATCTATTATTGTTGGATCCCGGGAAACCCCGGGACGCGGCGGAGCCGACGCCGATCGACTCCCCGCCCCTCCCCTCGGGGAGGCTA
>JANHFO010002054.1:0-21807 GCA_032468095.1 Pareas carinatus
TTTTATCAGGCCTGTTAGCCGCCCTGAGTCCTGCGGGAGAAGGGCGGGGTATAAATCTAAATAAACTAAACTAAACTGCAGGGGCTGCCCTTGAAGTATATCCAGGAGTTTCAATTGGTCCAGTATGTGACAGTGGTGTGCCTCGTTACACCCATGTCATACCTTTGCTTCACCAGCTCCACTGTCTCCTAATTTGTTTCTGAATACAATTCAATGTACTGGCTATTTCCTTTATTGCCCCACATAGCATGGGACTGACTTACTCCCATTGTTTGTATCCATCAAATTAGGTTGGGCAACAGGGATAGGATCTAGGTCCTGTTAATTAGAGATTGTAGTCCAGTGAGACTTGGGAAGTGTGCTATTATATAGCATGCCTGCCTCCTGGAATTGCAAACTGCCCAATCTCAGGTTGGATCTGACTTTGCTCAGCTTTCAGAAAGCCTTGAAGACCTTGTTGAAGAATGAGGTCTTCAGCAGCTTAGAATGATGTCTTCAGCTGTTTAGTTCATTTTGATATGTATTCTTTATATAGTATTTAGAGTTGATGTGTTTTCAGAGTATTTTCTCTCCTTAGTAACCGGGCTGGTATACTTTCTTGCTCAGCTGTAATGCAGGGGAAACTGCTTCAAAGATGCCATTCAGCTGGAAATACCTGAACTCTGCAGAGCTTGGAGTTGAGTAATTACAGATAACACTTATCTTTCTCTACTGGCTCTTGAGTTACAGACATCTTACAAAATTCTGTAAGAAGGCTGCTGGCAATACAAAATGAGCAGTAATGAAATTGACAATACTCTTCCAGTATATTCATTTGTTTATTTCACAGTATTTGTATATTGTCTGAATTCAAAGGCTGTTGATTAGCTTGTAATTTAAAGTTAATAATCTCCCCAAATACCTCACCTCATCCCGAATCAAGCAATCATAGCCATAAACCTAGGTGGTAGCCTACAATTTGCTCAAAGATTTAATGCATTTTGAAATTGGACTTTATTTGTATTTTTTTACAGCTAGAAATCAAAAACCTGGCTGATAGCTTCAAACAGGAATTTCTCACCTATTCACCTTATGGAGTTTAGAGCTAACACAGACATTCTTGAATTTGAATCATGCTGTCATAAAACAGTGGTTTACGAACAGCATAGTTTCTTAATCTGAGGACCATTTTTCAGTCACTAAATATATGTATCCATCTAATGCTAGATAAAGCCAAAATATGCAGGGTGGTCTCAAAAAAGTTAAAGTGGTGTATGTGTGATTGGGACTCTGCCCTTTTACTGCTATTGCAGAGATGATCTTTTTCTGGGGAACTTTCCTAAAAAAGATCAACATATAATTGTTTTAGAAGTATTAAAAATTGCCATACCATACATAAATAGTTAGTGTATAATAATGTAATTATATTTCACTAATTCCAGTTCTCTATCAGTTAACTTGACTTTCAATACTCAGTCAAAGAGGAACAACTATTGAAATGGTCTTTTTCCACTCATGAATTGTGATTAAAAAAGGAAAGATTTTCCTAATTATCTCAGTTTTGTGGTTATCCAAAGTGTTAGTTGAAATGATAATTTATAAAGCTTTTTTTCAAATAAAAAACAAATTTACTCTTGTCATTGTGTCAGATATTCATTACAAAACATACAAATACGTTAAACAAGAATTAGAACAGATTGGGATATCTAGCTATACTGTAGTTCTGGACCATAAGATTACCAGAAAAGATATATCTAAAGCTTTATTCTGTAGATTTATTTTGTAATAATAAAGGATATTAAAGCATTCACTGCTGTGAACAGTGAACTGCCTAAAAAACCCTCTTATATTTGCTCTTTGCCTTAACTAATGGAAGCAGAGGAATATTTATATAGTTCTGTGCCTGCAGTGTGTCTCATTTCAACACAAAATAGGCTACTGTTGCACAACATTCTATGTGATAACGCAGTCAGCTATGTTTTAACCAAGCTTGTTCTGCGAAGTCTTAATGCTGGGTTGGATAAACCATGATTAAATAAATTATAAATAAGTATGTTGTGCAAATGTAGCAATAGAAATGAAAAAAAATTGCTGAAGCCAGGGTATTTCAAAGTAAGGGAAATTCATTATATTTTAAGGAATTGCCATAACTGGAAATAAAATGTGGCATCTGGCAATCCTAGTGCAAAGTAAGATCTTTTAAAAATTGTATTACATTTCTCTTTTAAAGGTGCACTAAAAACACTTCTGCCAAAAATTCTACATCTCAGATTTCTTGATAACTATACATGTCATATTTTTAAAATAAACATATTCAAGTTATATATTCTCTATATTTTTGGTGATCAGATGCACAATCATTTGAACAGCAGAAATCCAGTTGCATTAAATATTATCATCCAACTAAATAGCAAATGGAAAACTAAAAAGTCTCAAAACATATTCTTATTACGGAATAATTATAAATAAATCACAGCTATAGAAGACATGCTCATCAATACTGTGTCAAATAATTACGGAATAAAAGAATAAGAAAACATTGTTACACGACAACCAATTAAAGAAGAGACAAAAGAGGTGTACCGAACCAGCCAGTAACATATTAAATCTCCCTCTTTTTAGAAGAGTTCAAGCTCTGCTATAATATAACACAAAGGGCCTATGGAACACACATAGAAAACATGTTTAGACAAAATTAACCCTTAAAAAAAATTACCAACAAGATATAAAATTGCCAATTAAATACCCAGTGTAAAGTTTGCACTTCCGATACACCAGAGAGTGGGAATCCGTGGCCCTTCAGAAGTTGCTGAATTTGAACTTGCAGCAATACCAACCAGCAGAGCCAATCATAAGAATACTAGAAGCTGCAGATTGGGGACCCCCCAAAATTATAGATTCTCCATCCTAAGTTACCTGAATCTACTGAACAGAACAGGATCCAAGTTGCTATGAAAGGTGAGGGGTTCTGGATGCATTACCATCAGAGCACGCTCTTTATTAGAACTACATTTCCCGCAATGGAGGACTTGCACAGCAGACTATACGCAGAAAATAGTAACGAACTAGACAACTTGTGACCTGTTGGCTAATTGTTTCAGAGATATTTCCTTACCGAAACAGAGAAACAGAATGATCATGGGTGTGCAAAAAAAAAAAAACAAAGCCTGTGGGAGCTGGAGTAACTTTTGACTTCCTGCTGGCTTCCCCATTATCTTTTCTTGAAAAAAGCTTGCAGAATGTGTTGGAAATGACAATCACATGATCGTGGCTGACGGTGGCAACATGGCAGCACAGCAGCATGGTAACACAGAAACAAGCACAACTTTGCCAAAATCTGGGAGTCATGGGTCCCAGATTTTGGATGTATTCTATAAGTATCTGAGGCATGCTGACTCAAAAATTGTTGCCCTATGATGCACTGTTTTTACCCAACTGAAGATTATCATCAAAAGAACACAAGAATTTTAGTAGTATATAGATAAATATTAGGCAATTCTAAAGCCTTTGTGTTACAGCACAGCCAAGGATTATTCTAATCTTATGCCAAGGTATACTAGAACACAGAAAAATGCTACAGGAATACTTTAAGCAATTTGTGTCAACACAAATATATAAGATTAGTCACTCAGATATCAACCTTTAAACTATCTTTCTGGAATTTTGCAGCGAGCAGGTTTAACTCATGGGTGGTAAGAAAGGAAAGGAGATGCAATGAAATTACATACTGTATTTTTCACACCATAAGGCGCACCGGACCATAAGACGCAGGGCGACCAGAGGCATTCCGCGGGGCAATCCAAGGTCCGGAGACTGGCTTGGAGGCTGAACTGGAACATTCCTGGCACCCCGCGGGTACGTGAAAATCGCTCCGCGGGACGCTCCAAAGCTGAAGGATCGGTCTGGAGGCTGAACTGGAGCGTTCCCGGCACCCAGTGGGTGCACGGAAATCGCCCCGCGGGACGCTCCAAAGGCGGGAGATCGGCCTGGAGGCCGAATTGGAGCCTTCGCGGTGCCCCGCAGAGCGATTTCCACGCACCCACAGGGTGCCGGGAACGCTCCAGTTCGGCCTCCTTGCCGATTCTTGGGCTTTGGAGCATCCCACTGAGCGATTTCCGGATGTGCGGAAATCGCTCCCCGGGGCCTTCCAAAAATCAAAGATCGGCCTGAAGGCCGAATTGGAACCTTCCTGGTGCCCCACGGATCGATCTCCCACGCCTGTTGGAAGTATTCGCTCCATAAGACACATACACTTCCCCCCCCCACTTTTTTTGGGGGGAAAAGTGCATCTCATAGTGCGAAAAATATGGTATTTGTTTGATGTGTAAATTAAACAGAATGTGATGCTGCCTGTTCTGTTTATTATTTATCACAGAGAAGGCTGAACTACAAATGGAAAAGAAAAAAATGAATAACTAATAATTCACATAAAGGCTGCTACTTTAAAAAAAATAAATTTAATGCTTTTTATGTCAATATTCTGGCATATTTCTGTCACTATTTCATTTTACTTGCCATAATAGTTGTTTGCACAACAAAAGCCTAAACATTTGTATAGCATGTACTACTTGTGACTAATAATTTTTTAACAACTTTAATGAAGTCTACTCCCTACAGACATATTACCTTTGTCTTAATTCCCCTATCATCTTATCAATTATAACCCAATCAAAAAGTAATTATACAATTTTTTAACATTCTGTACGTGTTTAAAACTTTTAAATAAAAAAAAGTACCTCATAGGCAAAATGTCTTATTTCAGATTTGTTGAAAAAATGTATATTTATAAGTCTTTTTTGCTTCTTGAAAAAGGAAAATCCTCCTGTATTTATGAATGCCTATATACGTAATCACTAAAACTGTTAAGATTCCAATGTAAACTTGCTTTTATATAGCGCTTTAATGAAAATACAAATAGTTTGACTGACCTACGATAGATTTTATAATTCCATCTGACAGATTATGAAGGAATTGAAATGAGATAATTCCTTGAAAACAGCTATGTCTTTTCCAGGGATTATGCAATAAAAGTATAGGGCAAATATGTGATCCAAGGAAAAGATGCAACTGCTTTAAAGCGCCACAGGAGCTTCGAATTATTGAATGTTGGTACTATGATGAGGATTGTGTTTGGGAGTAATCAATTGTTTTGAATTGGATGGAATAATCAGGTATACCTAATGCTAAAAAAAAGGGAGGCATAGTATAGCATAGCATAAGATAAGAAAAAACATAACAAGCATGATGTTCAGTGGTCATTTCAAGAAGCTATTTAAATGCTTCTTGAAATGACCACTGAGGTTTAAATAATGCCCAGTAAAATTAGGTGATTACTTTAAATTAAGAAACTCAAAATAGTGTATGTCATGACAGACTTTTAGTGCGGATCAAGCCACTTCATATACTTTTAAAGATACATCCTACAAAGCCAATTCTACTTTCAGACAACTTTATCCATTAATGAGTCAACATTATACCTGCATCTTCCTCATTAAAGCTTAAATAGCTTCTTTAGCAGCCCTGAAATACTCAATTCTTTAGTGAATTACAGAGACAGATTGCCCCAAACACAGTTGTTTATACCATGATTTTCTCCATTGCAAAACCAGGGTTCATACAGGTAAAGTTTAAGGCACCATATTACACACAGTGATAGTATACCCTGTTCAACTAAGTATACATTTTAAGACATGCCTCCCTTTTTCAATCAAATGCAGAAGGTTTACCAGTGTGAAAAATGTACATTAAAAGTAGGAAATTTGAGCCCATACTCCAAAAAATTAAGAAACAAGCATGACAGCGTGCCAATAAAGTTCAGCTGATGCTATTTCTGTTTATCTTTTTCATTTTTAATGTGTTTAATCCCTTTTAAAATATTTAATACATTTATTATTACATGATGTTCCACTTATCAGATGCAGGCATTGATATCTTGAGATAAGCATATACAGTATATATGCGTATGTAAACATATGGTGGGGAACATTGAAAGCAGTGAAGTTAAAGGAACATATGAAATGCAGGAGCTCTCCAGGTAGTACTTGTTACCGTAAAAATGGCCAATAACAAGGAAGTTGTTGGATGTTATATATTCTTGCAAAGGTTAGTTCTGCCCCTAAAGTATTTAAGTCGTTGTAAAAGGAGGGCAGTCACTCCTTGCTAAATTATTCAAATGTATAAATACAGTAGACGTAGGATCAGATGGCCCAGATCCTGGGTATAATGATTTTTATTTACACAACAGGCAACAAACATAATCCAAATAAATATTGCCCAATTTAGCTACTGGATATGCCAACCTGCCTGCATTCATGTTTACTGCTGAAGAAGCTGGAAGACTGGGGAAAAGCTTTATTACCTGCTCTGAACAAACAGGTTATAAGAACAGAGATGTTACTTTTAACTATTTTCTAATTCTGTCTCATTAGTATGTTCATTGGTAAATTTGGAAGGTGTTTGGCTGTTAATGAAGTGTGTGGGACAAATCAGCAGCAATTAACAAGCAACTCCCATTCTCTCCAACTTTATTTAAATATTTTTATAAACAGAAAAGTAACTGTAGCTGGCCTTTGATGATGACTCAGGATACATGGAGGAATTTTAGCACTCTTTATATTAATATGTTCCTGCCTAACTTTTACAACTTCTCCTTCTTAAATTGGGTTTAAATAAAGCTTAGCCAACATTTAATGAAACTTTGGCTTCATAAAACCATTAATATTAAATTATATATTTATTAAGGGATCATCTTTGGCTAATTAGAACTGCAAAGCACTGAAGCATCAGAAAGCATGATCATCATTTTTTGTTTCTCTCTCGCTCATTGATAGGCTTCTGCTGAATTATGCAACCCTTAGAAACTAGATCTCTGGAGTATGATTTTAGGGTTGGCAGACAGGCCAAAACAATTTTTGTAGATTTATTATACGGCACAATAATCTGAAAGAAGATCACAATGTACAAGTAATCCTCAGTTACTGACTGCTTCACTTAGCAATCATTTGAAGTTACGATGGTGAAAATGCACTTATGACCTTCGCTGTGTATTGTGATCAGACCCTTTACAACTGGTGCACATTTATGACTGTTGCAGCATTCCACTGTCACATGATTTTCATGCTTTCCAACCAGTTTGCGACAAGCAGAGTTAATGGAAAACATAAAGTTGTAAGTCACAAACACATGATTTTCACTTAGCAACCATGTGCTCAGTGGCAGAATTCCTGGTCCCTGCTGTGGTTGCTTTCAGACAACTATCTGAAGTCAGATCTGGCCCTAAGGTGTTCTGTCAATTTTAACAGTTCTAAGATTTTAAACTGTAACTGGCAGTAGGAATAACCTTGGGGAATAGGAGGACAAGCTGCAACTAACCCAGCAGTTAGATAAAAGAAATCTCAATCTAGCGTAGAAACAGCATTTGGGAAAGCACCTCAAGCATGACCCTCCCTAGTTCTCATAAGAATAAAGGAAGGGAGGGGGGAAGCAAATCCAGATTTGCAAGATTCTGTTACTGCAATCTTATATTAAAAGTAGTATTAGCATTCATAATTCTGGTTTCCTAATTTGGTCTACCTTTGAAGGGTTGACACAAACTGCATCAGTGGTAATAAATCGGTGGAAATATAAAAAAGCTTTTACTGCTGCAAGATTCTCCATATACTGCCAATTTCAGATTGAAATGCATCTTCCCATTTGTTTCACTGTTCCTTATATTCATCCTTGCTGTGACAATCTGTAAGGTTCTGGATGCCAATTATCTAGACTCTAATGAGGTCAGTGATTTTTTTTTATTAGATCATGTTGCTTAGATCTCTATGTATAGCATATTTTGCCATGGCAGCCTTAAATGTACCAACTACTTAAATCATGGCAAATAATCGTAAAGGGGTATCCTTTACATAATGTGATAAGCACTCTTTACGTCTAAGTTTATTTATAGTAATAAATAAAATGATTGTTTTGGTATTCCTTTGTATAGCTTTTGTACAATTGGCCCATGACTGCATACTTGAGAACAATGAAATAGTTTGAAGAAATTCAAACCACAATATGCAGAACATTTGATTAACTGTAAATATTACTTCATAACAAAACCAGGATAATTACCGTATTTAGTTGAAAATACTAAAACAGTACGGGATGAAATTGAAGTTTTAAAAGTGTTCCATTAGTTTCTCAATATTACCATTTCTGATGTACGATTTGTGCCTATATATTAGTTTGTACAGCAACTCTGTTGTTAATTCTATGGATAATGGTAGCATATAACCATATTGAAAGATTAGCAAATTTATGTAGTTTTCATATATAAGTGACATTATTAGGACATAATTACAGTGCCAGAGTAATTAGCAGAGTAAGTAATTCGTGGAGTAGCTTTGTAGCATGACTTGTAATTATTGAAGCTGTTTTAGACTAGAGACTAGATGATAATCTTTAAGCAAATGCAGCTGGATATAACATTTTAAAATGAACCATAGTTCATTCATTACGCAGCTAAACAGCTAAAATCAATCTGATTACATTCAATCTTTAAAAGCATTATAGCCTTAGAAATAGTTACAACTCCAGGGTTTCAGAAACACAAATGTTCTTCCTGCACAGAAGTTCTGCACTGCTACGCCTTTGAATTGAAAACAGGGATAGGAAATTGAAGATTAAAGCAAAATAATCAAATGTGGAATTGTATATTTTCAGGGAGAAAGATTTCCACTGATTGAACTACATGATTTGGGTTGTTTCCATCAATAATTGTTCAGCATCATGTGAATATGAACTGCCTATTTTTTGGTTGAAACATCTGACTGGTCTGCACCCATCTATTGCCAAGCTAACAACTTGCTGCAAGTAGATGAAATTGAAGATTGGTTAACATCTGGTAAAACCTTCATGATAATGAAAGATCCGACAAAGGTGGCACAGCTAGGCAACTACAGGCCAATTACATGCTTACTAACGATTTTCAAATTACTAACTAGTCTGGTAGTTGATGCAGTTCAACAGCATCTAGTTGAAAACGAGCTGAGCATCTGAGGAGAAATCACCCAGTAGTAGAAGGCTAAAAAAAAAAAAATCAGTTCCTAATTCACAAGATGATTTTGGAAAATTGTAGCAGAAGGAAGACCAACTTTATCGTAGGGTGGATAAAAATCGATAATTTTTAAAAATAATAATAATAAAATCATTTTTTTTATTTTCATCAAATTTATTTTAATAAAATGCTTTTGGAGTAAAAATCTATCTAAAGATAGTTTCCTATTTAAGATACATTAATAATTTAGTTTATTCAGCATGAAATGGAGCTTAGGTATGTAGCATGAGACTGTATACTCTGCAATATTTACATTTTTGGTAAACTCATTCAATGAACCAAAGCTCTACAAGCTGAGATAACATGCACTGCATTGATGCATTACACAATTTCACAGTAACCATGAGATAAAACAAAGTTCACAAATATTCCTTTATCCCATTGTTTTGCAAATCTATGTACACTACAAACTGCATGATTGAAGAGAAATGCATCTGTAGCAGATTCTATGTGTGAGAGGAATTGAATAAATTTATCAAAAATGTAAATACTGCAGAATATACAGCCTCATGCTACATAACTAAGCTCCATTTCATGCTGAAAAAATAAATTATTAATGTATCTTAAATAGAAAACTAGATACATTTTTACTCCAAAAGCATTTTATTAAAATAAATTTGATAAAAATCATTGACTTTTATCCAGATTTAAACTGAATCTACCTTGCTTGATCGTAACCTGGTGGATTACAAAAAGGCATTTGACCCCCTGCCATATGTCTGAATAATCATGTGCCTACAAATAACAATAGTCAGTAGAAACATCAGAAGCTTTGTGCAAAAATCAAGGGCACAATGGAAGACGTAGTTGCTGGTAAATAGTGTAGACTGGGAGAGGTTAATATCAAGAGGGGAATCTTTCAAGGAAACTCACTATCACCACTCTGTTCGTTATTGCATTGATTCCTTTCTCAACAATACTGAACAAGTCCGGCAATGGCTATCAAACATCAAAAACATCTGCCAGGCTATCCCACCTCCCTTACATGGACAATCTGAATCTGTAGGGAGAAATGCCATCAGAAATGGAATCACTGCTTAATGCTATCTAAATATAAAGTCAAGATATTGCAATGGAGTTTGACGTAGATCAATATGCCACCCTTATGATGGACAAGGGAAAAACAGTAAAGACTGAAGGAATTAAGATGTTCTATGGAAATAATATTAGGAGTCTGGATGAAGAATAATTCTACTATAAATACCTGGGCATCTTTGTGGCTGACAACAGCAAGCACACTGAAATCAAAAAGGTGTTTAGTAGTAAAGACGTCAGAAGAGTGAAGAAAATTTTAAAATCCAAACACAATGGCACTAATACCATCAAGATGATTATCACCTGAATAACTCTAGTCATTAGATATCCAGTGGGTTAGATTGCAATGCATTAGTGGACTGGATTTAAGATGAAGTAGAAGCCCTGGATAGAAAGATCATAAAAATGACAATGATTCATGCCCTTTACCAATGCAGTGTCACTGACAGACTTTATTTATCAAGGAGCATAGGTGGAAATGGATACACCAGATAGTTGAAGAAGAAAAAAAGGCTTCGGAAGAATATCTGGAGACCAATGAAGATGCTAGTACACCATGACGGATAACTGAGTATCAAAGTGACCAAACTGCTCTGTAAGAAAGGCCAAATAAGGAATAGAAAAGAGACATGGCAAGGCAAAGTAGTGCATGGCCATTACATTAGTACATTAAAAAAAACCAGTAGGCAGATCAAATAGCATGATTTGGCAATAGCTAAGAGCAGGAATGGTGAATAAAGAAACAGAGGAACTAATTCTAGCTGCAAATCTTAAGAACAAATGCGTATAAAATCAGACAGCAACAGACTGCAAATGCCTTCTCTGCAAAGAAGCTGAAGAAACAGTGGACTGTCCAGTTAGCTATTGGAACAAAATTGCGGACTGATTACAAACAACAACATGATGAAGTAAAAATGGTGCACTGAAATATCTGCAAGAAATACCACTTGCCTGAAAACAGGAGCTGAGAATTTAGACAGTTAAGCATCCCCTTGATAACACTCCAGACTTAGCAACTGTCGTTGGGAAAGACAAAAAAGTCTGGACAGTAGACATCACAGTACCTGGAGATAGCAGCATAGAAGAGGAAGAACTGGAAAAATCACAAAATATAAAAGCCTGCAAATAGGAGCAGAACAATTGTGGTGAAAGAAAGCAATGATAGGCGCCCTAAGTGCAGTCTCAAAATTTCTGAAGCACCACTCAACATCGTCAGCATTGACAAAAATCACACCAGTCAGTTGCAAAAGGTAGCTTTACTTCAAACAGTTTATATCCTGTGACAATATTTAATAATAATATCAATCAACATCTTTAAGGTTAAGGTTAAAAAAAAAAGTGCTAAACCCAGTCTAAATATCTGGCTGACTGCAACCAACCAAAATAAAATAAACTTGTATGCCACCTGACTTTCAATGATTCAGGGAGGCTCACAATATTCAAACAAAGAAATTGAAATCTATACCTGATACCTTCATTCTAAGGTACAATTATTCAGTTTTTTTCCCCTTATAATTTGGAGAAATATAAATCAGTAATTTTAATAAAACCAAAAGAGAATTTAACATTGCCCAAGGCCCATTTTGCTTGTAATGGAGAAGAAACCCACTTTTGCATGTAAATATATTTGTTGTGTTTCACTTTACAGTGTTAGATGAACACTTACAATACCATAAAAATGGTTTAAAAAAATAAACGTGCAAAATAATTCCTTTTTAAAAGATGTGGATCATAATTTATTTGTTTATTAATTCAACTTGGATGCTACCTTATTTCAACTAACCCTGGATGGTTATTACTGGTACTGAAATGAGCTATATTTTATATTTGGTTTTATATAGAGAACCTGTTTTATAAATCCATTTTAAGGAATCTATTACTAAAACTCTCTGCATATTTTGCCAAGGCTGTATATGAAAATAATGAATGCATCACTTATTATGCTACATTTTAAAATGCTGTACAATTAAATAACATCTAAATGGAGAAGGCTGCTATTTGTACCATTGCCATACTCAAATTATTACAATTCATCAATATTAAAAACATAAAATACATGATCCCCAAATAAGGTTTGCTTTCATTAAATATGAACTTATTGCATGATAATTGGAGACAATATCTTTGCATTATGATGCAAGGAAAACCAGCTGTTTTGTATTAAAATTTACAGAGATTGCACATGACTGTATGAGGGTTGGGAATTTTAGGAAAGATGAACTTTTTCTTTTCTAAGTTGGTAAACAGAAGATTGTTCTGAGCATTTCAAAAGGAAAACATTAGGATAGTCTTATGCTGCTTCATGAAAGTTGATCAATAACTCTAGCTAAATACTCCAGTTACTGAAATTAACTCCTATGTACAACACAGATGCTTCCTATGCCATGTTACTTCTTCTGAAAGTGCCAAATGATTAAATGCTTGAACTATTTTTCATTTTTCTGTCACAGCAAAATATTACTATATGTTCATATTTCTTCTTTTATTATAAAGATATCCAGTGTTTAAGTTCTTCTAGACCCTTCTGTATCTGGTTTTGGTAAAAATCCACATTGGCGGCAAAGTCAGTACATACTGCAGATTTCATGTTGCCAAGTGTACAGTATAATGCCGTTCCTCCAATGCTAAGGAATACAGTTGCTATGCACAGTAAGATCAGCAAAATGCAGGAGCCAGCTCCAACGTCCTCTGTAAAAAGAAGACGGATGACACAAAGTGAGTAGAATGACAGATAACTGAAATACTTTACTTACCTGTACTGCATCCATCTCTCAACAATGTATAGCCAAATAAATGCACAGAACCAGGAACTTCCTCTATCAAGATAAAGCAAAGCTAAAGACAAATGTGAATATTGCCCCCCCCCCAATTAGACCACAGACTTCCTTCTTTTGCTTTTTTTAGAACAAAATGTGCACAATAAAATAATTATTTGTACTCATAATTTGCTTCTATAGGCAGTTTTCGCTTAACAAGCACTCATTCCATGACTGTTTGAATGTCATGGTACTGAATGAGTGGTATTTATGATTAGGTCTCAGAGTTCCAGCCTTTGTAGAGTCCAGAGTTATATGATCTTGATCTGGCTGCTCGGTGACCAGCTTGCAATTCCAATTTTGCAGCATCCCACAATCATGATGCCATTTGAGACCGTGGCTACAAGCTTCTGACAAACAAAGTCAATGGGGAAGTCAGTAGAAGATTGCAAATAACAAAAAAAATAATAGCATGCACTTAATAATGGTATGGAATTGCTTAACAATGGCAACCAGAAGTGTCAGAACTGCTGGTGCTAAGCGGTGTGGTCACAATGTCACACTTTCCAATCCCACTGCTTAGCGACATCCCAACTACCATTCTTTAAATGAACAATGCCTGTGTAATTTTATTCCATTTATTCATGGATGGAAAAATAACATTCATGCACTTTTATGCTAGTTTTTCCCAAACATATTAACTCACACAGATATTTTTTCGTCTAATAATGGACTATTTAATTCATTAATCTTTTTAACAGTAAAGTAATACACTGGTGTGGGATTGGATTTATGGGAGAGATCTGTAATATGTCAGTATAAGATAACATCCCCACCAGCTGTATAAGAAAATATCTATCTGTCTGTCCGTCTTATATACATTACTGTGAGTGGCTAACAAAACAAAATAAATGACCTATAATTAAAAACATAAACAAAACACTCAGCATAAAATAGGAGCTGAGAATAATGGCAGCACCTCAAAGTTAATATAATAACTCACATTAAGGTCTCAGGTTTGATTCTGATTTTGCCTTCTAGTTTATATAAATCTAGATATTTTCTATCTGTTCCCTATTGAACAAACATATTGCTGAGTAGGCAAGGATAGGGTTGTACTATCATTTTAAGTGTATATTTCCTTTCCTTTTTCTCATTTCCTCTCCCCTCCCTTGCCTGCCTGTCTGCCTTATTCTTAAACCAAGATAATACCGTATATATCAATGACATTATGCAATAATTAAAGAGTAGAGCAAAAACCAATGAAGAGATGTGTAAATCAAACTTGGCAGAAAATTTAAAAAGCTGCAGAGGATGCCAAGATTCAAGTGGCAAATTAGATTTGTGGAAAATTCTGGAACAAGGCAATTAACAACTGTTAAATATATGGAAAAGATAAAACATGGAGTTGGTTGTAGAACAAATCCACTGATTTTTAATAGCCATGAATATAGATAAGAATTTTATTCTAAGATGTTTTGGAATGCTGATTTTGCAGCAGATAATTTATAATCACTGATTACCAAAGGTGGAAAAGCTTACTAATAAATGATTCAGTTAGATCAAAGGATGAGGTGTTATCTAGAGAGCAGTCTAGTAATTCTTGGGTCAAAACTCATGCATGTGTCCCAGCATATACAAAGGTGAGGCTGATAAGGAATGTTATCTTTACCTGTAGTAACCAGTGAGGGTAGGGCATCAAATCACAACAATGTAAATCCTATATGGTGCATGAATGACCTAGATAAAAATATCTAGATATGAGAAAAGGAGCACTCATGAGCTCATGATACTGTAGAACTACGGTATTCTTTTGGATCTCCACTTGAGCTAAGTCAAAACCTTATCTGGCCCCTTTTGCTGCAGACATTTGGGAAATTGCTTATAACATATGCTCAATATATCTAAATGTAGCCATCACCTCAACCCCCACAAAACAGTGCAACATAATGTCTGTATGGTAGTGTATTACCTGTAGTTATGGACAACCCAACACTCCATTATTGACTCTTGGAATATAAGCAGATGTGGCACGTATATGTAACTTTAATATTTATAGCTTCATATTTCATGTGATTATATAATCCTGGGATGAAAGTTAATGTGGAGTAAGTACCTTGTTCTAATGTATCTTCCATTTCTTGGAATCTCACTCTTCTTTTTGACTGTCTCTGCTGGATTTGAGCCAGTGTTTTTTCTTCACTGTCATCTCTTTTTTTCAATATAGACACAAGTCCCTCCGCAGGAGCAGTCTAACAAGAATGATAAAGTAGACTGTTAGAAAAACACAGTGTTAAGATTTTTTTTTCATTTGTTACGTATACATAGTGGGTGTATATACTGCAGAATCTAACATAATACCTTTGAAGTGTTTTAACTTTTGGTTTTAATCTTCACAATTATTGTAATTATTAGTTGCAAATATAAATAGTTTTATATTTAAGAGATTTGACTTTAAAACACTGTTAAATACCAAATACCAAGGGCACTATTAATATCTTGTAACATATTGTTCTCCATGTGGATGGAAGCTAGATACTATCATGAATTAAAGAAGCCAAGTATTTCCTTATTTGAGTACTGGACATGCAGTTCAGAGTACAATCTGGTATAATAATGAAACTAAGCATAGAATTATAAGCGACATTTCCGCATTGCAGATATAAAGTTTATATTTTACTTCAAACAGTAGTCTTAATTCCACAAGCAAACATCTTAGAACATAAAATCCCTTAAAATATAAAATCAATAATAAAGTAATCAATAATTACTAAAAGCATAGGTACTTAAAGTGGAGTTCTTAGTAGCTTCTATCTGCAATATTTCTGCCATATTAGTAGAGTCATTATTGCTCTATGAATTATTTATTTTTTCAAGGCAGCCAATCTATGGATATGGCCATATTTCAGTTATTGTAGGTTTATACTGTCAAATTAAAAAAAGAGTTCTGATCAATGCTTTTTGAATTAAATTACATTGCACTACAATCTATAATAAGTGAACTCTAATCTGCACTGAACTATTATATAAAAAAAGGATTCAGGGCTTTGCAATGCACATACATTCCAAGCAAGCAGCTATGAGATATTATGTTAATCTGAAAATTCAATTTTAGTTTCAGTAGTCTCAACACCCTTAAATATTGGTAATGAGCATGCACACATTTTTATATGAAATATAAAATGCACATGCACCAATAACACAGACAACAGTAAGAATTGAGAATTTTCTCAATGTCAAAGACTGTTATGGAGTGGAATGAAAGTTACAATCCTACCGGTAGTAAGGTGAGTATGGCATGCCGAATCTACCAAAAAATTCACATTCAGCTATAATTATATATAAGTCCCATCAACAATAGCTGAATTTATAATTTTAATTCAATATATTTGAAAATACAGATAATTCCAGATTTAAATATAAAGCAATTACATATATTTAACTCAGTTACTTTTCTTTCTAAACTTTTTAAATATTATTAATGTATTGAAATATACTATAGTAATCAGCCTCATCAGAACTAAGAAATAGAAACTTATTTTTCAAATGTATTATGATACAGTCACAACTCTGGGGATAAAATAGTGTTCAGCTTTCAGAACACACAATGCCCCCTGGAGGCTGAGTGCTGTGTTGCAGAAATGATGTACAAATTCAGGTAGTCCTCGACTTGCAACAGTTCATTTAGTACCGTTCCAAGTTCCAAGCCACTGAAAAATATGACTTATGACCATTTTCACAGTTATGACCTTTGCAGAATCTCCATGATCATGTGATCAAAGTTCAGATGCTGGCAGCTGGTTCATATTTATGACCATTGCTGTGTCCCAAGGTCATGTGATCACCTTTTGTGATCTCACAAGCAAAGCCAATGGTGAAGCCAAATTCACTTATCAACTGGGTTACAAACTTATCAACTGCAGTGATTCACTTAACAACACTTAACAAGCAAGAAAGGTTGTAAAATGGGGCAAAATTCAACAAATGTTTCACTTAACAGGAGAAATTTTGGGCTCAATTATGGTCATAAGTCAAGGACTAACTATACCTCTGAATGTCAGAAAATGGGCATTAAAACGAACAATGAAAGACAGCCAAACTTTTACCTATTAATTGATTTTAATTATACTGATTTTAATTCTGACTTTAAACGTATTGATTTCAGTGTAGTGCAAGAGCTGTAGTGGCGCAGTGGTTAGAGTGCAGTACTGCATTCTACTTCTGTTAATAGTTGGCTGCCAGCAAGTTTGAGTCCCACTAGCTCAAGGCTGACTCAGCCTTCCATCCTTCCGAGGTCGGTCAAATGAGGACCCAGATTGTTGAAGGCAATATGCTGATTTCCGTAAAACTGCTTAGAGAGGGCTATAAAGCACTGTGAAGCGGTATATAAGTCTGACAGCTATTGACTGTTAGTGTTGTTTTTACCCTGTAACATTCCATTACTGTGAGTCACTTTGAGTGACAAAATCACCATCAGACTATTGCAAAAAGCAGCTTTACTTGGAACAACTTACATCTTACAACAATACCTTTAATACCATCAAATATCCACGTTTGCCTATCCTAGGTCCTTGGGAAGGACTCGATAGGTAGAAAAAAATGCCAAATCGTGCCTAAGCATCTGGCTAGCTGCATGACAAACATAATAATACAAAGGAAGCAAGAATCTCTCTCTCTCTTTTAGAAAAGACTAATGCTGGCCAGGTTTAATGCAAGTGTAATAACACTGCTGAATTCTGACAGCTGTAAACCCTGATTTATGATGCATCAAGTGGATGGAAGTGACTTCTCCAAAATCAAATGAAATTTAATGGCTGTCATTGCTTACGTTTGGTGGTATAGTAACATGTGTAAGAGGGTTGAGGAGGGGCAGACAAAAGCCTTGTATATTATATAAAAGCTTAGAGTATCTCTTTGAAAGATTTTTTTTTAATGCATAGTTTGTATTGGGATTTCCATTCTGCTATTTCTCTTCACCCCAAGGTGCATTTTTATGCAAAACAAGGACATGAATCCATTTTTATATTTATTTATTTGCATTTATAGATAGTCAATTGAAATATTGTGCCAGATTTTATCATAATTGTAAGAGAAAGTATTTCAGTACTTTATGCACAACTCAGATATATCAAACAAAACAATCCAGACACTAAGGCCTGGATCAGAGGTTAGATTCCTCTCAACATGTCAGTAGAATTTTTATTGGCATTCCTGATTATAATATTAAAATTTAACTCTCCTTTTTGAAATAGAGATTGCACACTCCACCATGATCTATCTCCCTCTAAGGAGAATCTACAGCATTGCTTAGAAGAAAGGGCAAAATAAATGGAAACAATTCAGTTTTTTATCACGACAGATAATGTCTTGAGAAAGGACCAGCCGACAATAATAAGAACAAGGAAGAGAGCTAGATCAACACAGTCCAGCTCTATTGATCAGCAGTGGGCTTGCTTGTTGTAATAGAAAGTGTTCCAGAATAAGTTCCCAATTTTAGAAAATCTACATAAAATAAATATATTATCCAACATTCGCAGTCATTAGTGGTCATAACCTTGCACAATAACACTATAGTTCTACTTTAATGAAAATTCAAGCTCCATCCCATCCCCTTTGCTTTCTCATATTTTACATCTTTTTAAAGTTCATTTTCCAGTTGCCACAGCTGGAGGAGCAACCTCCCTCTGGAGACAGCTCATATTATTCCATATTTGGCCTGCAGAGATTTCTACTGAATGATGCAAGATTCATTCTGGGCCTTCTTTAAAGACCAATGTCTCACTATGATAAATTCAGAACTCAAAGAACAGCAACACAGAGCTAAGGATTACATAAGATTTCCCATAAGAATCATCAATTCTTATTCTTACAGTAAACACAAGATGTGAAACTGAGAAAAACACATAAGTAAATAGATTATAAAGTGGTTAGAATTGTTAAAACATGTTTTTTGAAATTAAAGTTTCTGAAAAGCATTATTTATGTAAAAACAGCATTGAAGAGGTAGAAGAATAGTGAAATTAAGAATTTTACATATAATCCATTTAATAGAACTTTTCAGAAGACTGATAGGGCATTCTTCATTTTTTTAAGGAAATCATAGTATTTGCTAGATTTTTAAAAATTAGAATCTTAGTTTTAAAATTCAGAATAAGCTATCTTAGTTTTACTGAAACTTTAGCAACTACAATGCACATTCTAACAAGTAGTTGAAAATATTATTTGGCATTCTTCTTCCCCATTCAAGATTTGGGAACATCTATGTACTTTGCTGTTTTGTTGTTGTTGAGAAAATACTCATTCATTACACTTTCTCACACAGTGCTAGGACATATCTGTCTGTAAATAACAGCACATATTCTTTCAACACTTTGAAATACACAAGTTCATCTTCACAAGAAAAACAGGGTTAACGTTTTAAAAAGAACTTTATAAATTCTTCATTCTAAATTCTTCTTGCATTTATTTGTTTATTTATTTTAAATAAATAAATTTAGGGAGATAGGAATTGATTTAAGTGATGTAAAAACATGTGTAATAAACAGACAAGCCAGCGGCTCTAGGGAAAAGTTCAATGAAATAAATTAGCCTTATTTTTAGAAAAACACCTGAATGCCTTCAAAAGGATTTTGACAGATTTTTTTTATTTTTAGAGATCAATAGATCAACCCTAAAGTGTAGGTTTCCATGGATGACTTCATAAGAAGTTAACATTTCCAAAACATGAAGTGACTGCAATAAAATCCATCAGCAATGAAACAATAGTATATTCTGTCTTAATATCTGATTCTTTGAAAAGTAATACAAGAACTTTATCAGGTCTAGCAGCTGCGTCTCTTCTATGAGGTTAACAGAGAATGGCAATAAAAGTAAAATGTGAATCTGAGATATCTCAGAACATTTGTAAATAGAACTAGGAAAATAATATATGCCATCATGTCTGCCTTTCAGGTGGAAATCTATTTTTTTTTAAAAATAATTTTTATTAAATATTTTACAGTTAAAAGATAAACATGAAAAAATAGAAAAGAAAGATAAAGAAAAAAGTATTGAATACAAAAAAGAGAGAGAATAAGAAAAAAAATACTTAAAGAAGTGACTTCTGATCTTCTTTACATTAGTTATAAAAATAATGAATATGGTTTCTGTCTTCAGAATTATGCAACACAATTTTCTATTCTTCATATCTTCTTTTTTTAACTGGTAAATCCAGAAATCACCAGTTCATTTTTATACACTGAAAGCATATTCAATGCTGGGAAAGTCATGCAAGTATCATAAAAAATCGCTTCAATAGTTTTACATGCTAAAGAAAATAAATACATAACAGTGTAAACATGAATAAGTCCACTCCTTATTTACCTCTGCAATCTGTATTCGCTTTGCAAGCTCATCGAGAGAAGAAAAGGTTTCATCTGGCGAATAATCTTCCAATGAAGAATAAAGTGCTTGTTCAAGTGGAATATGTGGAAGAATTTCAGAGTCCTCTTGGGTTTCTAGAAATTTAAGAGTCCTTTCTCTAATTTTTATGGTACCATTTAAAATCTGTTCAAAGAAGTCTTCTGGTTCCTCACTTTCACCTTTTTCTTCCAGTACTGTTGTTTCTTCCCGTATCCATTCATATACAACTCTAGGCTGTTTGGACATCTCAGTGTCAAGCTGCACATTCCTACTAATGTCTGATGTTTGGTTTGGCACAGATTTCCTGTTATTTTCATAATCAGGCTGCTCCTGTGGCTGATTTACTAGGTAGCTTTCCAGCTGGCTACTGGCAATCACCACAGAGCTAGAACAGCTTTTTGTCCTCAGTACATTTCTTTCAGATGGAATATTTTCATCTGTGGCTATAAGATCAGGAGGTATAGAATCAACATCTGTCCAAACGAATGCATCTACCATTGGCTTACTAAAACATGCTGTTGTAGGAATCTCAGCTGCTGCTTCTATTTTTGCTCCATCCTGAGAGAACTGTTCTTTCCTTAGCTGCAGACTGTCATTTTCACTAGCATCCCTCAAAGATAAACACTGAGAGAAAGGCGTGTCCAGAGTCTCTGTGGATAAAACAAATGGCTGATTCAGTGTGGGTTCAGTACTGCAGAGCTCCTCCTTGAGATGGTGTTTCCTCGCAGAGAGTTGAAGTCTTTCTTTTTCCTTAATCAGACAACAGCTTTCAGACTGGAAACTTTCATTCCTCTTTCTTTCTTTGTGATGATTCTCTTTCTTTGCTTCAGTACTTGGCTGGCTCTGAGTATCTAAAGGAAAAAGGAAATAGAGTCGAAGCATTTAGAGGTGATTCAGCATAAAAACACTGAGGGAAGAAAACAACAAAACATCTGACAACAATGTTTGGTTGAATAAATTACCCTTGGCAGCAATGGCTCCGATCCATTAATTTTAATATCAAGATTTAAAATAGCCAGATCTCATTAAAACAACTGAACTTAACTTTGCATGGAGTGTTATCTTAATGTCTATGCAAACTGTTCCTGAAGTGCAATGTTCGTGTGTGCAGTTTGAGTCCAATGTTTAAACTATGTTACTTATAATGAAATATGTAGAAAACTCATTTGGATGTCTGTGCAGTAAAGACAAAGGCAGAGCAAGAGAAGTCAGAAATTCTATACCTTCTATTTCTATTCTATAAGTTATCACAGGATATCTCCCAACTAGCGGAGGGAAATAAGGTATAATCTTGTGTGATTATTATTTTAATAGCAAAAGAATATTAAACCAGCTAGGCAATTCAATCCAGTATATCAATTTAGGATACTAGAACAGATGCAATTTATGATTAAATACAAATTCTTGCTCATATATGAGCTAAATCAAGGAATGTTTGTCTCTAGAAATATGTTCACCACAGTTATAAAATGGGGCAAAAAAGTATTTAGTCAGCCACCAATTGTGCAAGTTCTCCCACTTAAAAAGATGAGAGAAGCCTGTAAT
>JANHFO010002054.1:113886-130281 GCA_032468095.1 Pareas carinatus
AATGCGGTCCTGTAGATATCCAGGTCCTAAGCCATGGAGCACTTTAAAGGTGGTAACCAACACCTTGAAACGCACCCGAAAGGCCACAGGCAGCCAGTGCAGCTCACGCAGGAGGGGGGTCACGTGGGCACAGCCACTGGCTCCCATAATCCCCCGCGCAGCTGCATTCTGCACCACCTGGAGTCTTTGGATGCGTCCCAAGGGGAGCCCCATGTAGTAAGAATTGCAGTAGTCCAGGCAGGAAGTGACAAACGCTTGAGTGACCGTTCGTAGAGAGTCCCGATATAGAAAGGGCCGCAACTGGAGTATCAGGCGTACCTGATAAAACGCCCCCCTGGTGACGGCTGCCAGATGGTCATCTAGGGACAGCCGTGCATCCAGGAGGACCCCCAGATTGGGAGCCCTCTCTGTGGGGACCAGAATTTCGCCCCCAATAGTCAGCGATGGAGTCAGCTGGCTATATCGGGACGCCGGAAACCACAGCCACTCAGTCTTAGAGGCATTGAGCTTGAATCTGTTTCCCCCCATCCAGACCCGCACGGCTTCAAGGCACCGGGCCATCACTTCCGTGGCATCGTTGGGGTGGCCTGGGGTGGAGATGTACAACTGAGTATCATCAGCGAACTGACGGAACTCCACCCCGAAGCCACGGATGATCTCACCCAGCGGCTTTACATAAATGTTGAACAGGAGAGGCGAGAGGACTGACCCCTGCGGCACTCCACATGTGAGATGCCAAGGAATCGACTTCTGCCCTCCTGTCAACACTGACTGCATCCGGCCGGAGAGATAGGAGAACCACCGTAAAACGGTGCCTCCCACTCCCAACCTCTCCAGCAGGTGCAGCAGGATACCATGGTTGATGGTATCAAAAGCCGTTGAGAGATCTAATAGGACCAGGATAGAGGAGCAACCCCTATAATGACGCCGCCATAATGACGCCGTGGTTGCCCTCTCTGCTGGTGTCCACGGAGGTTTCTTGCAGCTGGCTGACCCCCCAACCCTTGATACTCCAAGGGCAACCAGCTCTCAGAGGGTGGGGGGAAATTCCCCTACTCAAAGCAGGATCTTTTGGGCTTTAACGGCCCCTGCATCACTTTCAAGCTATCGAGACACCATCCCCCTCTCGGACCACCAAAATTAAGCTTCCTCCTCCACCGCGGCCATAAAATTAGTATTGAATTTGTTTGGAAGGCATCGTATTTTTGGTCCTAAATCTGTTATCCTTTTGGAAGTCATTTGAGATCTGTCTGTTTCCTAAGCAATTCAGCCAGGGATAGAGGAACAATGCTGCTATTGATGGCAATAGAGGTCAACAGTTTATCTTTTGGCCATCAGCATTTTGCTTGTTTTATTATTGTAAACCACCCAGAGTCATTTATGTAAGATGAGTACATGTAAATTGTAGATATATAAATATATATTTTTTAAAAGATACTGTTTTAATGGCTAGATCAGGGATGTCCAACCTTGGCAGCTTTAAGACTTAGGGACTTCAACTCCCAGAATGCCCCAGCCAGCATAGTCTAAATAATATCACACCATCAGATGAACTCAATACCTCATATCCACATTTGCTTCTGTCTAGATAATCTTGTTATATTAAATTTTCTAACAGGTATTCTAATCATGAAACAATGTTCAGGTTTTCTTTATATGTCAATGATTGTCGATAGTTATCACCAAACCACTGAAAGATTATACTAGGAAACATACCTCTGAATCTGTTGTTTGGAAAATTGAGATAATGTGAGACCTTGATGGTTTGATATGGCTATTTCAACAGTTTCCTCTGAACTGCTTGAGTAAACATGGACACATGCAGAAAATATTTTTACCTGAACTGCTGTCAAAACAAAATGCCCCTTCAAAGGTTTTATACAGCTCTAATAATCTGTTCAGTATATATCTACAGCAAAATCTGTGAAAAAAAATTACTCCTGATGAATCATGTAAAATCATATGGCTATTAGAGCAATGAGCAGGGTGTTTTAAATGTTAAAGACAATTTAAATGTTTACTTATATTATATAACCCTAACCCTTTTCCATTGCTATATATTTCAACAACAATTTCTTTTATATTTATACTTCAGATAAAGCTTCATTTGAAGATAGCATCACCTAACAAAAAGCCAGAGATAAATAGACTGAATTTCCTTTTGGTAATTGGAAAGTCACATCTATGATGTATTTTCACAAAAGAAAAAGATGCTATTGTCTAGCTTAAGTCCTTTGAAACATTTTCTCGGGTAAATGCATCACAGCAGATCATCAATAGTTCCAAAGAAAGGTTTGCTACAGAATCATTGCTTGGTGGTATTCAGCAGCATAGACATAAAAAACACCTTATAAATTCATTTCCTACACATAAGAGTTAAATCATCATCATGGTCATCAATTTATAAATACAACTAACAGCTGAATGTTTCACACTTCGGTTTGCTAAACTGTTAACAGCATCACTGTATTTACTAAGATACATAAAGTTTTTAAATTGACATACATATTTGTTATATGTTATATGTTAATGCACCAGATTAGGTATGCTGCAAATTCCGTCAGCCAAAGAGTGCTGACTGGAGGAAACTAGAAGATGGCCTTCTTTACTATAGCCCCTGCTTTGTAAAATATTTTCCCTCCAGAGTTTAGAATCACTAAAATACTATTGAACCCTTGCCAGGCCTTAAAAACCTGGCTATGTGCCCAGGCCTGGGCCTCAGAATACGTTAAAGGCCCTGTGTCTTAGCTTTACTATTAGTTTATTAATCATCACAGATGCTATTTGTACTTATTTATTTTGCTTATATTTTTATGTTTTAATATTTTTCAATGGTTTTGTTTGCAATATTAGAATTGTAAGCCACCCAGAACACTTGGTTGAGTTGGACAGCTCTAGGAATTGAATAACTAAATAAACAATTAAATAACTAAATAACTAGATAAATAAACAAACAATCAAATTTCCAGATCACCTCAATTCTTCATTGAATTAATATTTAGTGAATTTGTGTGTGTTTGAAATTTAGAAATTAATTATACACCATAAATTAACTGCATACCATACCAACATTCGAAATAGCATTGCATAAGTAACCCAGTGAAATGTTTTACAGATTTTTACGGCTGGCCCATGGAGTCATAAAGGTTGGAACTGCTGGTATAGAATATCTGTAAACTTTATATTTCAGTGCTATGTCCAGGGCTGAAAAAAGATAATAACTGCCTAAATATCTATTTTCAATCCTATTAAACACTGATGTCGGAGGGGGATTTCTGACAAAGGGACAAAGTAAGACAGAAAAAGAGATTTTTTTCCATTTCCGAATTAAAGAAATGAAAAATGCATTTTCAACTAAAGTTTTAAAGTATAATGAAATGTTTTCCCAATGATAATGTTATTAGTTTTTGGTTTTGAGTGTAGTAGAGAGTCAAATACATCCTGTGGAGTCTAGAACAACTTGCTGAAGCTAACTTGCCATGGTCAACTCACCACAGGGCAAGTCGCCATGAATTAACAAATATTGAAGAAATGTTTGAACAGAATCATTAAAGAAAGGATGCCAAAGGAAGGACAAAATGAAATGTGAATGACAAAAATTAAAATATTTTTAAAATTATTTTAAATAATTCAATTGAATTATTGAATTGTCTCACAGTAAGTTGGCCATGACAAATTATCCTGTGGCAAATTGACTGTGGCGAGTTGACCTGACAAGTTGGTCCATTCCATATCGTGTGTTAGTAACTAGTGTTTGATTAATTGATTGATTTATACCTGCCTTTATTTTTTTATTTTTTTACAAATAACTCAAGGCAGCAAACATATGTCACACACTTTCTTCCTCCTAGTTTCCCACAACAACTGTGTTAGGTTGGTTGGGCTGAGCAAGAGTGACTGACTCAAGGTCATCCAGCTGACTTACATAGATAAGGTGGGACTAGAACTCACAGTCTCCTGCTTTTTTAGCCTGATGTCTTAACTATTAGACAAAGTAGTATGGGAACCACCCTGAGTAGGGACAGGGTAGAAATGTTTATACTCCGTTTATGTTTGCTTATACAAATAATGAATGGATGACAGGAGGCAGAGTTCTTGGATTGAGCTGTCTTTAATGGGGGAATTGTTCAGAACCCTAGACAATCCCTTTACTCTAGTCTCACATTTTGTTTAAAGGGTAAATGTCAACTCCCAGATCTTCTCTGAGTTGCCATAGAAGCAGACGGGGGGGAGTTGGACATCATCTTGCAGCTGTGCCCTTATCTATATGGCTGGGCACGTGATGAGGAGAGAAGGCGGAGATGGAGATTGTTGCCATGGGAAAAAAATCCCAGAGAGTTTAGATTCAACTTAAACCTCGCAATAGGTTGTCCTTCCTGTAGAGTCTGCTCCCTAGAAAATAAATAGCCTTAAAGAACTATTGTTCGTTTTGGATTGTTTATTCATCTGGTAACAGTCTGATGCAGAAGGGCTTGACAATTTTATATAGATATTAATTATTTTCAATCTAAAATAGTTCATACATTCCAATTCTAAAGTACCTCTTATACTTCCATTTAGTATAATGTGGATGATGGGTTTTCTTTACATCATTTAAATGTATCGAAATTTCTTTAATTTTCCAAATCTTGAATGATTGTTTGATATAAGTGTAATCTACTTTCATTTTCCTCTCACCCACCTTTTCTTTTCTTACATCTGTTTACTAACCAATACCCTTTAGCACCTTTAACAACTCAAGATCTTTTGACTTATTACATTTCTCCAAAACCAACGTTTCCTACTTGCACCCCCCTTTTACAGTATCCTTTTTCTTAGTTTCTTTCCCCGTTTTTTTTTTTTGCTTAGTCATTCTTATTTCTCACCGGACCTTTTTTTCTTCCTTCTCTACTGTGCTAGCCACATTTTTTGTCAATTTGTCTATCTTATCTGAATGTAGTTTCTTCTTACTTTCCTTGGAAGTCTTGATTAATTTCTTCTTTATATTTTTAACAAAGTCGACTCTTTCTTTCTTAACCTCCGATTTTTATTCCATTTCATAAATCTTCTCTTTCCTCTCAATTGTCCACAGCCTTTTCCTCTTCCGAAGAGCTTTTCAAAACTTTCAAACTCTTTGTCTCTTTTTTCTCATAAATCTGCAACAGTAAGTTGAACAGTCTCGTCATTTCATCTACCTCTTTCTGAAAACTACCATTATTTCTTTTCTCTTCTTCCACCGCCTCCATTTTGTCCCGTTTTTTCCCCTTCTACAGAATTAAATCCAATCCCCTATTTAAACACTGGTTACTCTTATAGATCCAAAAAATTATGATCTTCCAGTGTCTCAAATAGAGTCTTTTCTTTTCTTTTCTCAATTTCTAAATCGGGAATTTATAAAAATCAATTTAGCCAAATTAATCCCTTGGGATCGACAGGAGAAGGAATCCAGACTTTGTTTTTTTTAAAAAAAATTCAGCTTCCTTCTTAGCTTAAATCTCCACTGGTTTCGTTCGCCCCTTTTAATTGTTTTTTTTTGGGGGGGGGTAAATCACTTCTTGCTTTAAAACCAGATCTAAGACAATCTTGATTGTGGAGTGAAGTTAGTTAATTGTTTCTTCTCATCCGACTGGATGGTTCCTGCAGCTTGTTGCTTTCGTCTTGATGTTCGTTTCGTTGTCTCCAGTTCTTGCCTCAATGGCGCCAAGCGCCCTTTCTTCTTTCGGTGAAAAAGGGTCAAAAACAAGGGGCGATCCTGTCAGTCATCGCTTGACAGATGCCCCTGTTGCAGCCCCTCATCCAGTCAGCTCTCTGGGCTGACCTACAGGCCATTTACGGCCTCTGAAACAGGGAAGAAAGGCTTCAACAGCTGGAGTGCACTGTCTGCTTTGCACATTCGGCAGGAGCCAGAAACCGGAAGTCCCCAGAGCAAGATTCTTGCTACCCAGAGCAAGAATGGTTACAAATAAACAGTAACATGGTCTTACTAGGGTTCAACATCTGCCTACTGTTTCCAGTAGTTTCCAAATACCAGATCATAATTTTTACAGCATTTCTAGCTCAGTCTATATCATCAGCAACAAACTGAGAAATGAACTCTCTCAGTGGTTTCATGTAAATATTAAAAATTGAGGGAGAGAACTGAAGCCTGGGACAGCATAAAGACTTTCTTCTGTTCCCCACTACCATATACTTGATCTAGAAGGAGCAGAATTGCTATAACACAATGGCACCAACTCCCAACTGTTGCATATAGTATAGGACAACACAGTGATTAGTGGTACTAAATATTCCTAAAAGCTCTTGAAGACTAGAAGTGTCCTCCCCTATCTAGTTCACAAGAAAACTAATTCACTACAGTGGCAACAGGCCACTGACATTGTCATCCATGTCCAGATTTGAATCCAGACTAAAAGGTGTCTAGATAATCTATGCCTCTAGAGTACACTCCTCTATCTTCTCCAAAAAAGAAAGGTTAGACACTGAAAAATAGTTACCCAAAGAAGCTGGGTGTATGGAAGATTTCTTGAAAAGGGAGCTCACTGTAGCTTATTTTGTCTCTTTTTATTCTATTGAGGGAACCAGTCTTTCCTATGCTCTTGAGAAACAGTTTCTTCCAAGTACAATTGTACTGATGAAAATGAAAAAAATGAATAGAGATTGCCAGCATATTTTAACAAATGTTAAGCATTTCTGAATAGTTAACTCACTATCTTTATATCTCCATTTTAATTATGACAGTGGTTATTTCTGGTCTAGGATTATATATGGTTCAAGTAAAATAGTTCTGACCTATTTGTATTAAGCAGAATATATTTTAGTAGTCAATTATATAAAAATAGGATTGCACTGCGGGATTAAAACTTTACTTCAGCTCAGATCTTTACATTTCAACCAATAAATGTGGAACACAGCACAAATCTTTGAAAGGCAGGCGAATTTCTAACTTTTAAAAATTATTTTATGTTATGCCATAGCAATGGATTGCTTTCCATAAAAATGGCCACATATTAAATGAGATGTTAGCTTCTCATCCATATTCATAAATAGAATGGCCTCACAAACAGAACATAATTGTCTCTAAATGTTTTTGGGATGGTGAGTAATGGAGTAGAATAAGGTAAGGGGATTTGGGGAGTGGTGTTTATAGGAGAGCAAAGTAAAAGTGAATAATAAAAGAAAAATCAATTGGCCATCTTGGCATTTTTTTAGTAATTCTGCAAATTTCTTTACTGCAGAAATTCTTCCAGTTTCATATGAAACAAATGGTCTCCCTGGGAAAGTACATTTCACAAAACTGAGATTTGAGATCAGGCTACCTTTCAATTAAATGCGTTGCATGGGAAGCATGGTTTTTCTATTTCCATTTCTCCGTGTTAGACACACTATTTCTGTAAAGTGTTAATAAGACAGGAAAAGAATAGCTGAGGAATCTTGTTTTATTCCTGAAATAGACAGATACAAAATTTTATATACCATAAGAAAGGAAATGTGCTATTTTATGCTGTATGATGAGGTCATGCATATAAATCAAATATGAATCAAAAAGGGAAGCCCTGCAGTCGATTAAGAAGATACAGAATTCCATACAGCTTCTTTTGTGACTGAAATACATGGCATTTTTTGGTGATCAATTTGCTATTGAAGAAACGGTACTATAATTTTTATGTGTCTTGCTTTTCTGCTTCCTAATACAGACTTAGTATAAATGAGGTGAAATTGTTTTCTCAATATAAATGTGGTTTTTTTTCTCTTTCATTTATCTGCCAAGTCAGATAACTGTTGGGTTAATTTATAATTTGGCTTTAATGAATTCTCTAGTTGTAATGCAAAATCGAAGTGGGAATCTTCTGTGAATGTTGAATTCTCAAGTAAAATGAAATTGGTTTTGAAAGAATGGTTGTTTATACAGTGAGCTATGCAGATGACAGGTTTAAGAGAATCACTCTTCCTTCCTGAAGAGCCACTTGATAAATCACAGGCTTTCTTTTATACTTATTACTCTCTCCATGACTAGGTAAGGAGGTAGTTATGCAAATAGGTAGCACTCCAATCATGGCTGAACACCTGGTGGAGCATAATCAGTACTCATAACCAATTACCTTAATATTCCTTTTGTTATGAGATTAGTAAAAATGTTTGGAATTCCTAGGGGGGAAAATCTATAATATATTTTATTGTCTAAACAAAAGAAACAGGCCCCAGTTCTAATAAGATAAACAGATGACCATGTAAGAAGTAAATAAATGCTCAGCATTGTGGTAGCCATTCCTATTGCCAAAGACCTGTCTTCCTTTTCAAACTAGAACTCATCTTTTCAGAATTGCTGTCACTTAAGAGTAAAGCAGAAGTTCATTGAATTGTTCTGACATTTTTTTAGAATCACAATGTAGGATAAGTTCATGTATGCTTGGGATATGAAATACCGATGGCATTAAATTTAAAGTAAAGCAAATAAAAAACTCCATTTGTGTAACAAGTCTTTCTTTTCACTTCAGTCTCCTATACCCTCTCAATTGAAGAGACCTCTTAAATGGCACAAGCAGTAGAACAAAAAGGAACTGGAAAAAATAGTCTTCCTTCTTAGACAAAACATCAATATTTCTGTGTATATCTGGAATCAATCTATGCTAGGCTATCACCTGGCTTGCTTTGTTTTGAGGTCAGCACTGAGGGTGAATTCAGCTGTTCTGGTTTAATATGTGTATTAAAGTTTAAGCAAACAAGGTTTAAAATTTACTTTGGGAAGGTAAAATTCTTCAGCCTTATTTCTGCCAACAGTTACAACACACACACAAACACACACACACACAACATAATACCAGCATCAAAACTCAAAAGTTTGGCAATAATTTGGTGTGACTCCTTTCTCAGTATCGCAAGTTAATGAAGCAGAATGATATTCACTTCATGAGCAGGTGACTTGGAAGGTTAGTCAGATTGGCATTGGACTTGAATATATTTTCTGCAGAGGTATATAATCAACGATCCACTGTATCCAACATGGATGATGGAATCTCCAACTTTCAAATTTTTTGAAAGAAAATTATTGAAGATTTAAGTTTTACTCCTTTTTCTATACACTTTATGAACAGAGTTGTGGTGTTCTAAAATAGGTAAGTACGTTATACACATTAAATGTGATTTCTAAGTGATTGTCAACATTACAATTTATGTAAGCTATCAGTTTCAGAAAATGCAAGCTGGAATTTTAGAATGTAAAATGTAGCATTTTCCCACAATTGAAATAGTTAAAATAAAATATTTATTATCAGATTTGGAATATCTTTCTAAGAAGGTGAAACGTGAATGCCTTGAAAGTGGGAACTTCAGGTTACGTATACCAGATCATATTTGATCCTTTTCTCAATTTATTATCTTAGTTATTCATTCTGTTAATTAAAAACAACATGATCCCTTTCCCTTAAGAGTTCAGCATCTTTAACTTCTTTAATCAATTCTTCCCTGTTGGTAAGAATTAAATCTGGAATAGTAGAATACTTCTTTCTTCTTTCACCTTCTGATAAACAACATTATCAGCCAGACAGAACAAGAATTTGCTGTTGATTGAGTTAGATTTTCAGCTGATGTCAGGACAATTGAAATACCCTATTGTCACTATGTTCTGATGCCTTTGTCTGTTATCTTTTACTGTAGTAGGACCTTGGCTACAGCTCAATATTTCATCAACTTATTGGCCCAACTAGCTTGGTCTTACTTTTAATGGTATGCAATGGCAAAAGTTGAGCCCTACAGTTTTGTTTGCAAAGTATTTGCTCTCTCATGAAATCATGACTTCTTGTTTAAATAATACAGAAGAATATAATTAATGTGTAAAATGTAAGGTTTAAAATAGAATTAACAAATGATAAACTTGTGATAAATTTTAAAAATGAAGTAAGATGACTGTAAAATGTAGAGAAGCAAAAATTGATTTCTTACGTTTGAGGTAATGAAGAACAAAGGGAATTAGATGAGATTGGTGGAGATTTGATATGGAAGCAATAAAAGAGAAACATCTAGGATGATTAAAGCTAAATAACAAAATAGATTGTAAAAATGAAATAATATTGAAGTATAATCTAGACTAGCGTTGGTAAATCAGGATATGGTTGATGTTACATTTATATAAATGAAAAAAATGATTTTGTACGTAATAAGAAATTATTTAAATGTGTAATAGAAGGAAGGGACAGGTGTTAAATTTTTATGATTAGATTATAGGATTATATAAGCACTAAGGGAGGATAAACGATAAGGTTATCCAGTTGGCGGATGCTGATTGAAATGTGTTATGTGTTTATTTGTTATAATAAAAAAATTCTCAAAGAAAAGGAATCGTGAATTCTACATATGACATAACATGTGCATTGTTATAAGCCTGTTTGGTCAGTCAAACTCTGAACTAGGTGAACAGGACTGGACAGGTTCTGACCTTGCAATTCAGGAGCCAATAGGCCTCTACAGACGAGTCTCAGAAACAGCAGAACCTGTTGGAGGATGAATTCTGCAGATTTGCACTGGTTGGGTAATCAGCAGCTGGTTGCAGAAGGAGCACAGCAGCAGGCTCAGTTGCCCAGCCTCGAACCTGAACAGGAAAAGATTTTCAGGGTTTACACAGATGAAAGATAAGCAGTGTTTAGTGGGGTCCTCAACAGAAGGAGGCAGTTAGACCTACCTGTTTTAGTGCATACAGTAAGGGTTGAGGATGATGGTGTCGAACTTATGTTGTCAAACCTTTTTCCAAACTCAGATTTGATTTTTTGACTATGTGCTATCTCTGATTATATGACTTTTGGGTTGATATAAGAGCTCACTCAGTTTGATTCTAGGGCAGAGTTTCCCAACCATGGCGATTTTGAGGCAGGTAGACTTCAACTCCCAGATTCCCCAGCCAGCATGACTGGCTGGGGAATCCTGGGAATTGAAATCCATCCAACATAAAATGATCAAGATTGGAAAACCCTGTTCTAGGGTCTTTGATTTGTCTGCACAGAACTGTGGATCCTGAAGTAACTTCATTTTGTAAGCTTGCTCATTTTTGCTTTATGGTGAGGTTTTAGCTGCCTTAAAGAACTGATCTACGTTTGAGCTCCTGCATTTCTAATTACACTTAGTCCTCAACGTACGACCACAATTGACCCCAAAATTTATGTTGTTAAGTAAGAACTTTATTAAGTGAGTTTTGCCCAATTTTATGACTTTTCTTGCCACATTTGTTAAGTGAACCACTGCAGTCATTAAGTTAGTAATAACAACAACAACAACAACAACAGCAACAGCAACAACAACAACAACAATAACAACAATAATTTTATTTATATCCCGCCCTTCTCCCGAAGGACCCAGGGCGGCTTACAGGCATATAAGAACTCAAACCACATAAACAATAAAAACATATTAAAAGTACTAAACAGTAGCATGGTTGTTAAGCAAATCTGGCTTCTTCATTGACTTTGCATGTCAGAAAATTGCAAAAGGTGATCATTTGACCCCGGGACACTGCAACTGTCATAAATATGAACCAGGTGTCAATCATCCGAATGTAAATCCCATGACCATGGGGATGCTGCAGTGGTCATAAATGTGAAAAATGGTCATATGCCACTTTTTTCAATGCTGTTGTAACTTTGAACAGTCACTTAACGAACTGTTGAATGTAAAGGGCTACTTGTACTAGCATAGAATACCTATACTTGTACTATTTTCTGGGAACACAAAGGCTATATTTATTTATTCATTAAATGCATATGCTGCTCCCCTTCCCCTTCCCAATAAGGTGACTCTGGAGAGCTTACAGTTCATAAAAAGATAAATTAAAAAACTGTTAACATTTTAAATCAATGCAGATTTAAAAATATTTAAACTATGCAAAAAAACAGGAACCAAGAGATGGACGGTACAAGTATGAAATATTTTTACCTTATCAACCACCTCCAGTAGTGAGTGGTTCCCTCAGGGCCCCAAGGCAATGTTTTAACACACTTCTGGAAGGCCATAAAGGTGGGTGCAGTTCTTACCTCCAGTGATAAGAGTTATTATTATTATTAGAATTAACATTATTATTCTCTCATTCATACCTGTCTTCCTCAAACCCCATTTTATTCTCATGCCAATTCTTTAAAGTAGCTTCTAAATAAGTACACAATACTTTGTACCCAGTTATATATAACTAGTATTGCATTTTTCAAAAGCTTTTTATTTTGAAATACAGAAACTAGCAGTAGAGAGACTTTATATAATAGAATTTTATATTGAGCTGAATTTTCTTCCTGATCTCTGCCTTTAATGTTCCTGATGTTGAATGCAACAGTTAAAATTAATAATGAGTATGCATGATTTTGCTGAAATTTATTTGTATTATGCTGTATCTTGTAAAACAGTTTGAAATTCTGTTTTGCATATATTGGTCTTCTGGGAAATAGATGTCAAATTCAGGAAAAAGGAAAATATAATTTTTAAGTGTGCAGCTACATAATTGGTAATTTATATGTTCCTAAAAAAAGAGAGTATATATCTTTTCGGTATACATATGTGCTTTTTAAAGAGAGCAATCACTGTTTTTCTGGTCATTACAATTCACGCTGCGTCTACCACTCCTAGAAAACTAATGAAAATGCTGGAAGAACAAGGCTTTATTTTACTATTGAGAATTCTCAGTGGTTACAATATGATAGTGTGCCTAATTCTCATGGTTTTGCATTTTTTAAACAGTGAATTTTATTTTCAGCCCAGTCATCCATTTCATTAATTAACTCTCTAACCACCAAGTGTATTTTTGAAATATTGTAAGTGAGCTTTCAAAGAAATTGGCATTTGCTGTATTAAATATACATGGAAAAAAACTGTACTGACAGTCAAACATTGGAGTCATATAAGCATTGTTAGCATTGAAATAAAACTATTTAAAATGAGTGTTTTTAAAGAGAAGATCCAATAAAATTGTGGAAAATGACAAGGGGTTGTGTGTACCATAAAGAGTGTGATCTAATGCAGTGCAACTATTGCCATAGTAAAATATTGTATTGAATAAACGTAAGCTGGGTAACCCTGAAACAAATTAAACAGGCAATAAAACTGTTAATACAGTTTCTGTCACTTTTGCTTTCTCTGTTTGAAGCATTTACCTTGGAGGAAGTACAATTAATAAACTTTTATATACAGAATAATTGTTTTTAAATATGTAAACAGTATTTTCTTTAAGGGTATCAGTTTATAAACAACTAGCTTCCGATACCCGTGCTCCGCTATGGGGATTAACAAGGAAATTGAATGTTGTGTAAGAAACGGGTGCTGCTGCGACTGCTGCTGTTCAGAGATTAGAATGCGCCGCCGTAGAGAAGCAGGTGCTTTTGAGATAGAGAGAGAGAGCAAGAGAGAGAATGAGAGAGAGAAAGAGAGAATGAGACAGGGAAAATGAGTGAAAGAGAGAGAAAAAGACAGAGGGAGAGAAAGAGAAAGTGAAAGGGAGAATGAGAGAAAGATAGAAAGAGAGGAAGAATGAGGGGAAGAGAGGAAGAAAGAGAAATAGAAAGAGGGTAAATGAGAGAAAGAGGGAGAATGAGAGAAAGAGAGAGGGAGAATGAGAGAAAGAGGGGGAGAATGAGAAAGGAAGAATGAGAGAGAGACAGACAGACAAACATACACACACAGAGAAGGGAAGAGAATGAGACAAAGAGAGGGAGAGAGAAAGAGAAAGAGAAAGAGAGAGATGCACAGAGAGACAGAGAGCCTAAGAAAGAGAGAAAATTAAAGAGAGAGAAAGAGAGAGACAAACAAAGAAAAAGAGAGACACAGAGAGAAACTGAGTCAGCAAGGCAGGGCTGAGAATTGGAACTGCTCACCCGGCTTCTGCTGGAGGCGAGGTGTTTCCCTGGTGCCTGGCAGCTTCTTATTGGGCCTATTCGGATGGCCGGATGGCCTCTATGGAGGGTGGACAGCCCATGGGGTCTATCTGGAGGCCTGTGCGACCCGTGCCTGAATGGGCTGTCTAGAGGCCCATGTGGCCCGTTCGGAGGGCCGGAGGGCTTCTACGGAGGTGTGGATGGCCCATGTGGCCTATCTGGAGGCCTGTGCGGCCCGTTCTGAGGCCCGTATGATGCGGGCAGCTGGGAGCCGGACAGCAAGCCGAGGCAGACAGCCAGGTAGGCCCTGCAGAAGGTGGCGTGACGGAGCTGGGTGGGCAGGGGTCGCGTGGGTAGGACTTGGGGAGTTAGGGTTAAAAAGGAGGAAAGCAGCCTACTGGAATGCCATGTTTGTGTTTTTCTGTAACACTCTCCACTCGCGCTGCTGCTACTGGTGGTCTGAATGGAAAAACCCCAAATCAAACAACAGGCTGCGAAAACCCTCCAATCAGGAGAAAGGAAACAAACAGTGTCTGATATTTTGTCCAATCACAACCCTCTACCCATCCAAACTAAAAAATATTAAATAACTCACGTAAAAATTAATATTTCAAAAAATCCTTTCTTAGTGAGTGTTTAGATGTTAAGATGAACATATCTAGCGAATTTCAGGTTTGTAGCTTTTATAGTTTTCGAGATCTGGTGATGAGTCAGTGAGTGAGTGAGTGGTATTTTGCATTTATATATATATAGTTGTTATTACATCCATAGAGGAAAATAATTTTTGAGAGTTCTCCTAATTGCCTAAGGGAAATGATTTCTACATTGGCATATACAGCTAATACTTGCTTAATGACGGGTTGCTTACCAACCATTTGAAATTATGACGAACCTCACCCCATAAGGTAGTGTGATTCAGTTCCATAATTTTGACAGGCCGCATCCTCCCCACCTTGGTCACATCATTGCATTTGGGGCATTTGGCAATCAGCTCATATTTATGACTATTTGCAGTGTTCTGTGGTCACGTTATCATGACTTTCAATGTTTTTTGCTGGTTTCGAGCAATGACTTACACTTTACAGCAAAAAAAAACACCCATTGAATAAAATGGATTCATTTAACAATCATGGCATTCATTTAACAACTGCCACAAAAAAGGTCCTCAAATTGGGTGTGACCCACGTAGCAGTCACTCTGACTTACAAACCTAGTTTTGAGTTCAATTATGGTCAAAATTGAGGACTATCAATAGTACAAACAGATGCCATATTCTTATGTTGACTTTGCTAAAAATGAGTTAATTCATGATAATACAAAGAACCATGGCTCAGGCTATTTGTGCTAAGTCCTGGAACAAGAAAATAATATAAGGAAAATAATAACAAACAATCATCCCAATATATGGATTAGGAACTCAGATTTGGAACTCAGATATATTACATAGGCATATACAACCCACTATAATCCAAATGTTCTATAGACCTCAGCCAGCATAGCTAGTGCAAAGAGATGCATTTATTTATTTTATTCAATGTCTATAACTGGCCAACTCAACCAAGTGATGAGATTACAGGTCTAAAATTTTAAAACAATTAAACAAGACAAAAGACATTAAAACAATTTAAAAGACATTAAAACAATAAAAACATCCACAAAATGAGTATAAACAGCAGCCATGATGATTAATCAACTAATAGCAAAGCCAAGTAATGGGGTCCTTCATACATTCCAAAACCAACAGGATTGGGACTATTCTGATCTCTGAGGGAAGTTGATACGCTTTAACTGATGGGATCTGCAGCATGCCTAATTTGACTGGATGAGTAAAAACCCTTGGAAAAAGATTTAATAGAAACAAAATATTGAAATTTCAATATAGCAGTTTATACTTGGAGCAGATTTTCACAAAAAGCATCCAAAGAAGTCAAACTGAGATTATTGTAGTTTAGAAAGTGGGTATCTACATAGCAAAATATGTAGCCTTGTCCCACAGCCCGGTCGAGGATCTCACGGCTTCCTGGTATAGGGAGGCCAGTGGGGCCCTGGACCGAGTTGTGCCTTTACGACCTCTGACCCGGCGTCGAGCCACTCACGCTCCTTGGTATACCGAGGAGCTGAGGGCGATGAGACGCCGGAGAAGAGGTCTAGAGATCATTTGGAAGACAAGCCATTCCCAATCTGATCGCGCCCAGGTTGGGGCATATACTAGGTCCTACCTGGACGCGATCAGGATGGCTAAGAACAACTATTTTGCTGCCCTTATCGCTTCTGCAGACAGCCGTCCCACCGCCCTTTTCTGGGTGACCCGTTCTCTCCTACAAGTGGAGAGTCGGGATGACCCGCTCGGGGGTCGGGCGGAGAATTTCAGCTGCTATCTGCAGGAGAAGATCTATAGGATTCGGAATGGCTTGGACTCTGACTGGACTAGTACAGACAGGATGGCGGGGCCAAGTCTTGAGAGTGTTAATTGGGTTGAGTTTGATGCTGTGACTCCTAAGGACCTGGACAGGATCCTGGGACAGCTGAACCCGACCACATGTTTATTGGACCCGTGCCCCTCCTGGTTGGTGCT
>JANHFO010002054.1:153099-165135 GCA_032468095.1 Pareas carinatus
GCAAGAAGGAACATAACACATCTCTAGAGATTTATTGAAGATGAAGGTGAAGACTGGGGCTAGTTGAGCAGCACAGGCTTTTATGCAGGCAGGAGTTACTTTGACTGATCTTGGTGCTTTCCTAGGCTCTAGTTTATGAAATAGATCTTGCACAGCTTTTTCTGTGATTATTAGAGGAGGTTCATCCAAAGGGATAGAGCTTGTAGTTGGAGGCTTGGTTGCTATTTGTGTCCTCTGGGTGGATGTGATGGTGGTACTTGACATTTGTTTCTTTTCAAACCTACAGTAAAACGTGTTTAGGTCAACTGCTAATTTTTGGTTCCCTTCCACATGTGATAGAGGTTTGCAGTAACCAGTAATATTTTTAAGAGTTTTCCACATATTTGCTGGTTTATTTTTTTGAGAGCTGATTACACAGCTTTTCAGAGTAGCTTCTTTTTGCTGCTCTGATCTCCTTTGTTAATGCATTTCTAGTTTGATTGTACATAATTCTATCTCCTTTTCTGTAGGTTACTTCTTTTGCATGTCGTAGTTTTGTGAGTTTAGCTGTAAACCAGGGTTTATTGTTACTGTGTATTTTAATGTTTTTTGTTAGTACACATAGGTCTTCACAGAATCTGACATATGATGCAACAGACTCTGTAAGTTCATCTAAGTCTGCAGAGGTATTTTCAAAAACTTTCCAGTCTGTGCAGTCAAAGCAAGCCTGTAGTTTTGTTTTTGCCTCCTCAGACCAAGATTTAATTGATTTAATTGTTGGTTTTATAGTTTTAAGACTTTGTCTATAAACAGTACAAGATGAATCATACAATGATCCAAGTTTCCAACATTTTCTCATTGTAATGATCTGTAGGCATTTTGTAATGTTGTATAGCAGTGGTCTAAAATGTTTTTTTTCCTCTAGTGGGACAGCCGACATGTTGGTAGAATTTTGGAATTTCTTTATTTAATTTGGTATGATTAAAGTCACCTAATATTGTTAGAAATGAATTAGGGTATTTTGATTCAACCCATGAAATCTGTTCAGTTAAATTGTCCAATGCATTGTTTATGCATGCTTTGGTAGAATGTATGTTGCAATCAGAAAAAAGGGGCTGAATTCTCTTGCAGAATAGAATGGTTTCAGTTTATGAATAAAGCTTCTAAGTCTGCATCACAATGTTTCTTTACTATTTTTATATCGTTACACCATCTCTGATTAATGTAGAAGGTGAGGTCCTCCCCCCTTTGTTTTTAACCAGAGGTCTCTGCTTTTCTGTCTGCTCTGACCAATTGAAATCCTGAAATGTGCAGACTTTTATCTTTAATAGATTCATTAAGCCAGGCTTCAGTAAAGCATATTATTGCACAATTACCAAAGTCCTTAAAAGATCTGCTTACAATATTAAGTTCATCCATCTTATTTACAATAGAGCATACATTAGACATGAACAAAGATGATGGAGAAGTTTTTGCATAGTTTCTCCTGAGTCTTTGAAGAATCCCAGCAATTCTCCCCCTCTCTTTTTTTCTTCCTCCTACCTTTGTTTCCTTTGTTTTTCTTAGAAGATGCAGTTTTTAACACCACCTTTCTTGCTATTTCATCTTTAAAGACAGGTTGGAGTGTTGTTGTTGGTTTTTTCTTAAAATTAGCAGCTGATACTTGGAGTAATGGATTCTTTTGTTAATGGGTTCTTTCTTATCAGCAGAAACCATGCGGTTACAGATAGCTGTAGTCATTTTGGTAGAAGAGTCTTTTGCTTTTGTTTGTAGTCCAAAATTACTGATTAATATTCAGAAAAAAACTGTTCTTCTATGTTAGTAATTCTTTATGTTTCTTAGAATACAAAAATTCAAAAAAAATGCAAGAAAATTGCTACTTAAATACAAAAATATAGACTAAAACTACGGAGCATATCACTTTGGAAGTCATTAATCTGGCACCATCTAGTGGAAGAATTCAGACCTTCACTTTTGTTATGCTGCAGCTTGATTTTACAATTAAAATTCATTTTTCTTCTCATTAATCTACACTCAGTACCCCATAGTGACAAAGTGAAAATAGAATTTTAGAAATGCCTGTAAATTTATTAAAAAGAAAAAACAAACATACCACATTGGCATAATTATTCAGACCCTTCACTCAATACTTTGTTGAAGCACCTTTGGCAGCAATTATAGCCTTGGGTCTTTTTCAATATTCCATGAGAAGCTTTGCACACCTGGATTGAGGGATTTTCTGTGATTCTTCCTTGCAAATCCTCTCAAGCTTAGCCAGGCTAGCTGGTGATTGCTGGGGGACAGCCATTTTCAGGTCCCTCCAGAGATGTTCAAAAGAGTTCAAATCAGGGCTCTGGCTGGACCACTTTAGGACTTTCACAGAGTTGTCCCTAAGCCATTCCTGTGTTGTCTTGGATGTGTGCTTAGGAACATTGTCATGTTGGAAAGTGAACCTTTGACATAGTCTGAAATCCTGAGCACTGTGGATCAGGTTTTCATTAAGGATATTTCTCTACTTTGCTCTCTTCAGCTTTTCCCCAAACCTGACCAGTCTCCCAGTCTCTGCAGCTAAAAAAACAGCCCCATAGCATGATGCTGCCACCACCATGCTTCACTTTTGGGATGGTGTTGGCCAGGTGATGAGCTGTGCCTGGTTTCCTCCAGATATAATGTTTAGAATTGAGGCCAAATAGTTCAATCTTGGTTTCTTCAGGCCAGAGAATCCTGTTCATCACAGTCTGAGAGTCCTTCAGGTATTTTTTTGCAGACTCCAAGTGGGCTTTTATGTGTTTTGCACTGAGAAGAGGCTTCTGCCTAGCCACTCTGCCATAAAGCCTAGATCATTAGAGGGCTGCAGTGATAGTTGTCCTTCTGGAACTCTATCCCATCTCCGCACAGGATCTCTGCAGCTCAATCAGAGTGACCATCAGGTTCTTGGTCACCTTTCTTACTAAGGCCCATCTTCCCCAATTGCTGTTTGACCAGGTGACCAGCTCTTAGAAGAGTCCTAGTTGTGTCAAATTTCTTCCATTTGATACTTATGGAGGCCACTGGGCTCTTATGAACCTTCAGTGCAGCAGAAATTTTATTTTAGCCTTCCCCAGATCTGTGCTTTGCAACAGTCCTGTCTCTGAGCTCCGCAGGCAGTTCCTTTGACTTCTGCTCTGCTATACATTATCAGCTGTGAGGCCTTCTATGGCAAGGTATGTACCTTTCCAAATCATGTCCAATCAATTTATCACAGATGGACTCTAATCAAGGTTTAGAAATATGTCAGAAATGAGCAAGAGAAATGGGAGGCACCAAAGCTAAATCATGTGTTGTTGCAAAGGGTCTGAATACTTATGCCAATGTGATATTTTGGTTTTTTTCGTTTTAATAAATTTATAGAGATTTCTAAAATTCTGTTTCATTTTGTCATTATGTGGTACTGAGTATAGATTAATGAGAAAAAATGAATTTCAACAACTGTTGAAATTGTTGTACTGAAGTACAAAAAAATTGAACAAAGTGAAGTGCTGTATGTCCTCCTGGGTGATTTCATTTGTCACTTAATCTGAATAGGTTTTTTAGATAAGTAGCAGAGAGCCTTTAAGATTTGTTGCTCTTAAATCCTTTTTCCTAGATGGGTCGTTAAGTGTGGTCTCCCTAGTGAACCTGTGAATTGGTCTTGATCTTCCTGGAGATTGATGCAAGAGCAGCATAAAAACGGGTCACATGTTGTGTTTGAGGCCTCCACCTCTATTGAGGGAAGGATTTTCCACTTTGACATAAATGGGTTCAGGTTTGGCTTGAGACAGAAGTGAAGGAAACCATCTATGTCAAAGTGGAAAATTCTTCCCTCAGTAGGTTTGGAGACTTCACCGACATCATATCATGTAGAAAGAGGAGACTGGTGTCCATGATGGATTCTAAACATCAACATACTGTATGAATTGAATTTTGTTCAATTCCAGAGATTGGGGAAATGTTTTCCTTCTATGATATTAACAATTGCTAGAGGTCTTTTTGAGACAACACCCATGGTAGCAGATTTCAGCACAAAATTTCTTCAGTTCAAATTAAACAAGCATATAGCACTTACATACAATAAAACTAATAGAAATAGATGCTGTAGTCTCTGAATGTATTCACTTGCCAAGACCAGGTTAAGGGTCTAAACTGTCTAGTTAATCAACTTATATCTGGCAGAATCCAAGAAATGAAAAACTAATCCAAATTGAATATTGTTTAAATGTTGTAGCATTGGAAAGATTCACATTCAACTCTTATTATCTACAATCCTGTCCTCAGATAAGCAAAACTATCACAAGCAGGCAAAATAGAATTACAGTCAGCTCTTTCAGTTCTAATCTTAACCAGCAGAACTGAAAGAAAATTTGAGCTCCTATGAGAAAATCCCATCTTATCAATGGGAATATAACAGCATGATAATGTTAGCCTGATGGATGTAGCTAGTTTTCAGACTCATGTTGTGGGCCCCAGATGTAAGTCCACTAAGAAGACACATGTTAGACACATGTGTCAATAAGTAGATATAATAATGCAGGGGAAAAGAATTAAGTGCTTCTGTAAATTTAAAAATACCAACGTCCTTCTTTCCTCAGATACCCTATTTGCAGTAGAATAGGAGTAAGAGTGTAGAGTGATAAAATATACATGGTTTGCATGTATTTGTTGTTTTTATTTCACCTGTACAAATCAATGCAAGGTGATTTAGAAGAAGAAGCCCTACTAACTAGGGTGCATTACCAAATAGATAGCAATATAATTAAAACTTTGAAGAAAAAAAAGGCTGATAATACAATAGCTATATTTATTTTGAAAAGACATGTCAAAACCCAATCTGTTCATTAAGTCCCCTGTCTTCTCACATTCTCAATTGTATAGCAACTGTTCTAACGAGCAAAAAACTTCAGGGCAGGATTTATGAATGGGTGGGTGCATTTTTTAGTTTAAGGAGGACTAGCAAAAGGCTCAGTGAATAGATCCTTGGACTAGATGTCAGAAAACAGGTTGGTCTTGAAATTTTTAAGAATGATACAGATTTATAGCAACTAGTAGTCTCTAAGATACTCAGATTCCTACTGCATTTTGGGTTAGTCTACCTAGGATTGAGCTACAGGAATGTATTCATTTGTATTCCTTCTTTATTATTTTTTACAAATAACCCAAGGCAGCAAACATATTCAACACATCTTCCTCCTCCTAGTTTCCCACAGGAACCCTGTGTATCTGATGATAAAATTGTGGTCAGAATCTCAGAAACTGAGTTCAAGTAACAGAAGGGACAATTTTAAATTACTTCAGTATAACTCACTGAAGCCTTCCAGATGAATTCAACTGAAATGACGTGATGATTCCAAAGGGCACTAGTACAGAAGCACTACCTATCGCATTATCAGGAATGTCAATGACCTACTCAGAATCACCAAGCCAAAAAATGAAAGAAAAATGTTAATTCATTCATAGATGGTAGATAAAGTAAAGAAACACTTTGTGTGGACATTTATGATTGTGTCTAGGTTTCATTTGCATTTTAATGAAGCAGTTTGTGCATTAATAAGAAAATGGTTCCTTCTCTTCAAAAATATTCTACTTTGTGATATTTCTAGCTAATGATATATATCCTCATGAAAAAGCTCTCCTGCTCCAAGCTCTGCTGTAATTTGTAAAATTATTCTCTATGTTAAGATGGTGAGAGCCGGTGTGCATCCTGCAGTAATTTTTTCTCAGCCAAATGCATTATTCATTGATGAAGAAATTTGGCTTAATGCATGCTAGGGAGGAAGGTATTCACAAGCTCTTTCACCAGGAACCAACAAGAATAAAGTTATCTTGCTAGGCTATACTATGCTCCCTGTTCAACATCTGGAGATTAATGTTTGCTTTCACAACAATGCAGACTATAAAGTATATCCTACAATCAAATAAATATCAGCAAATGTTCTCCTAAGGACTTGTTTACCATTAAGCAAATGATGAGTCATGCAGAATCCTTAGAATCCAATTTCTCTTCCCTTCTGTTTCCTCACTTGCTTCTGTAGTGATAAAGCATGGATGCTACATTTCCTGATGACCACTTAGCATTCGTATTATCAGTTGAAAGTTTATTGATAATTTTATCATTTCAAACGGGTTTGTCACCCCAGTATTGCCACTATTGTGAGGTTGCCTAGGATGTTAAAAAGAGAGGGAGCAAAGGGAACTCATTGTCAAACCTAAAGCAAGAATGCTTTTAATGATTGAGGGAAATTGATCTGTTCAGTATCATTATAACATCTAATTTAAACATCTAATTTGGTCAGTCTTGAAAACAATTTATAGGCCCTCAGTTATCCTATTTGCAGTCTTTAACAATCATGATCTGAAGTCACACGTTACAGAGAGATGTTACCTTCCCACTGAAGTGGTATCTATTTATCTACTTGCATTTGTATGCTTTCAAACTACTAGGTTGGCAGGAACTCATCCGGACGAGTGGAGCTCCGGTCATGAACCCAGGCTACTGGCTTTCCAGCTGACAAGCCCAGCGTCTTAATCACTGAACCACTGCACTACCCTGAATATTCCCAGCATATATACTAAATGTTTTGGATTATATATGCCCTTTTGTACAGACAAAATCATTTGCCTATTATTAAATATCCAGAAATATTCTGATAGCTGTTGCCTAAAGATTTTTGCAATTTTTATAAAAGAGAAGTAAAACTGGAATTTTGTCTTGTCGTTGTTCAAGGACCTCGAGAGTCATGAGTGGCGCTTCCTGCCAATATATGTTTATCCATATTTCTTCTAGTTGTAAACAATTATCTCCTTATATCACTGGAAATTTTGTATGGGTTTGCGTTAATTTGCCATTCAGGACAAACCTTTTTACAGCTAATTGATAATCAGCATCAATTATTTATGTTGTGCTAAGAGTTCCCGTTCATGTAAAGCATGATTGCAATATAGTTTTGATGCTGCTTCTAAAGAAACAGGTTTTCCTATCCCTCTCTAAATTTACTACCTTTGCTATCTTTAATACCAATAAGACTCTTCCATGAAAAATAGTTATGTGAGTTTACTTTTTCAGCAAAACCAACAGTGTCTCTTACATATTTGTTATTTATTTTATTTTATTTTTTAAATTTGTATATAGTCCTTTTTCCAAAGGTCCCAGGGCAGTGCACAGCCATCTAAAGACATATAATACAATATTAAAATAAATGTAAAACATGTTAAACCTGGGCTGATAACTAATCATTTAAGAGCTCTAAAAATTAAAACCCACTAAACCGCCTCCCCAAAGGAATCCACACGTCTAAAAACCCCTAGGAAATCAGGACAGCCCGACCTGGACAAAAAGATGGGACTTAAGGGCATGGCGGAAGGCCCGGAGATTGATGATCGTACGAATCTACGGAGGGAGTTTGTTCCATAGGGTTGGCGCTGCCACAGAGAAGGCTCTACCCCTGGTGGTCACCAGCCGGCATTGTCTGGCTGACGGCACCCAGACGAGACCCACTCTGTGGGAGCGGACTGGCCTGTGGGAGATAGTTGTAGGCAACAGGCGCTCCTGCAGATACCCGGGCCTTATGCCATTGGACGCTTTAAAGAAGGTAACTAGCACATTGAAACGTACCCGGAAGGCCACAGGAAGCCAGTGTAGCTCACGCAGCAGCAGGGTCATGTGGGAACACCCCCTAATCCTCATAATCCCTCGCGTGGCCGCATTCTGAACTAACTGCAGTCTCTGGATGCGGTTCAAGAGGAGCCCCATGTAGAGAGCATTGCAGTAATCCAGCTGGGAGATGAGGAGTGCCTGAGTGACTGCGCGAAGGGCATCCTGATCTAGAAAGGGGCGCAATTGGCGAATCAGGTGAGCCTGATAAAAAGCCTCCCTGGCCACGGCCGTCATATGATCTTCCAATGACAGCCATGAATCCAGGAGGACTCCCAAGTTGCGGACCCTTTCCGTGGGGGCCAATAGCTCACCCCCGATAGCCAGAGATGGGATCAACTGGCTATATTGGGGTGCCGGAAGCCACAGCCACTCAGTCTTGGAGGGGTTGAGCCTGAGCCTGTTTCTCCCCATCCAGGCCTGCATAGCTTCCAGACACTGGGACATTACTTCCACGGCATCATTGGGGTGGCCAGGGGTGGAGATGTACAACTGAGTGTCATCAGCGTACAGGTGATACTCCACCCCAAAACCACGGATGATCTCATCCAGCGGCTTTACATAGATGTTGAACAGGACGGGTGAGAGGACTGACTCTTGCGGCACCCCACATGACAGGTGCCTCGGGGTCGACCTCTGTCCTCCTACCAATACTGTCTGCGACCGGTCGGAGAGGAAGGAGGAGAACCACCGCAGAATCGTGCTTCCCACTCCCAACCCCTCCAACCGGTGTGTGAGAGGTATCGAATAGTATCGATAGTATCGAAAGCCATTGAGAGGTCTAACAGGACCAGGATAGAGGAACATCCCCTATCCTGGGCCCTCCAGGGATCATCCACCAACGCGACCAATGCCATTTCCGTACTGTATCCAGGTCTGAAGCCGGACTGGAGTGGGTCTAAATAGACACTTTCCTCCAGGTGTCGCGGAAACTGATAGGCCACTACACTCTCAACAACCTTCGCCAAAAAGGGAAGGTTGGAGACCGGACGATAATTCGCTAAAACAGTCAGGTCCAGGGAGGGCTTCTTGGGGAGAGGTCACACCACCGCCTTTTTCAAGGCGGCAGGCACGAACCCCTCACTCAAAGAAGCCTCAGCCACTCCTTGGAGCCAGCCTCGGGTCACTTCCCAGGAAGCCAGCACCAACCAGGAGGGACACGGGTCCAATAAACATGTGGTGGCCTTCAATTGCCTTAGCAACCTGTCCATGTCCTCAGGAGCCACAGGGTCAAACTCCCCCCAGATAATAGACTCAACACCTGCACTCGTCCTCCCCCCTAGATCATGCCAGTCGGAGCTCAGCCCCCTCCGGATCTGATCAATTTTGTTGTGCAGATAAGAACCAAAATTCTCAATACGACCCTCCAAGGGGTCCTCCCGTGCTCCCATGTGTAAGAGGGAGCAGGTCACCCTACAAAGGGCGGCTGGGCGATTATCTGCTGATGCAATCATAAAGGCGAAGTAACTGCTCTTCGCCTCCCTGATTGCCCCCTGGTAAGTCCTAACATGTGACTTAGCCAGGGTTCAATCTGATTCAGAGTGGCTTGCTCTTCAACTGCTCTCTAGGCGTCTTTTCCGATGCTTCATCTCCCTCAGCTCCTCCGAGAACCAAGGAGCTGGATTGATTCGGCTCTGGGTCAGAGGCTACAAAGGCACGGCCCGATCCAAGGCGCCACCAGCCACCCTATTCCAGGTGGCTACCAGCTCCTCGGTCAGGTCGTGAGACAAGGCCTCAGGAAAAGGCCCAAGCTCCCTCTGGAACCTCTCAGGTTTCATCAGGCGTCTCGGGCGGAACCATTTAACTTGTTCCACCTCCTTGCGGCTGGGGGGGCTGTCAGAAAGTTGAGCCGAAGGAAAAAATGATCTGACCATGACAAGGGTTCTGTCACTACATCTCCTAATTGCAGATCATTCCCCTACTGCCAAGAGATAAAAATCAGGTCCAGCGTGTGTCCTCCCTCGTGAGTAGGACCCTGAATTTCCTGGGTCAGGTCCATGGACGTCATGGAAGCTGTGAACTCCTGAGCTACCTCTGATGCCTCGCCGCCGATGGCAGGTTGAAATCTCCCACCTCGGCAATGACATTGAGCAGCTTGGGCAGGGCTGCTGTCACGTGGTAGGGAACCAGGTATGCAATCAGCAAGCCCCTCTGCCCCCCACGGTCCCATTTCACCAGAAGGGATTCACAGCCGGCTATCTGAGGAACAGTGATCTCTTTTGAAGCAAGACCTTCCTTAACTAGTTATATTAATTACTTAAAATAGTTTATATATATTTGCTTCATGTGTTTCATTTAATTTTCTACCATGTTTGAAAATCATTTGTTATAGACATGTGTCTCTGTAAGTGTCTATATTTTGATAAAATACAAGTATTTTAATTAATGCATTTGGCAAGTTTAGATTGATGTTAGACCTACATTTTTATGAGCTTATCCTGTCAAATTATTCAAATAAACCAAAGTTGGTTAAGCTACATGGGCTATCCCTTATGAATAATTAACATTTTATGTTTTTCCATATGTGTTATTCCCATTATGTCCACAATTGATATCAGCTAAATAAGAATATCCCCACTAGGATTATTACTTTCTATATGTCCTTAGTAGATAAATAAGCTTGCCTTCAATCTGCCTTTTTGGAGAAGGAATGAGAGACTGTTCAGGAATTCTTGGCTACTATGATTCATGTTGAATACTGTGCATTTGATCAGATGTTTGTTATGGGGCAGATATGATTAAAGTGAGAGGAATTAATATTAATGTTAGCACCAGTATTATATATTGATTAAGGTCTGTAACTAAGAACAGGATTTCCAGATTCTACCCTTAGCTGTGGAAGTTCACTGAATAATAATGGCAGTTTCTCAACCTAATTAACCTTGGGGTCTTATTCTTAGAAAAAAATAGGAGGGAGCATTATATATGCTCTTGTACTGAAAGTGGAATGTAGATTAAAAAAAGCAAAAGCACCATTTTGTTGTGATCTAGGGAGGGTGTTTTATATGTCTTCTCAAGCTAGTTTCTTGGAAAAGCCTCATGCATCGCTTATCTGATCATTGCCTTGGTAGCAATTTTTGCTCTTGTCTTTCAAAGTCATTCCCTATGCCCTCTACATTCTCTCTCAGCCTAATCAATTGTACAAGGCTGCTATGGCAAGGATAACATTAAGGGAATCATCTATGAATGCCACCTTGAGTTCTAAAAGAAAAGGGAGAATATAAATGCTAGAACTGAACAAACATTTGGAAAAGTGTGAGAGTCCTGTGTGCATACACATGCATGATCAAACAACACTGAGAAGTCCTCAGAGTAGCCATGCTGAGAGTGTGTAGTATTTCAACATTTTGTGCTGGAGTTTAAGAAGGAGCCTAGACTATTTACATGATATTATAATTAACTTATTTTTTCTAATCTCATTGCAAACATTTATAACAGTTTTTTTAGAAACAGGCTACAACACTGTGCATTATAATGAGCAAAAAGGGAACATGCTGGATATTAATTTATTATTTATTGCAATAATTTGTGTCCTGCATCCATGCAGGAGCTGAGGTAGTTCACAGCACAATAAAAACTATGAAATACAAACATTTTTTAAACAAAGAATCATAATGCTCATTATAAAACATATCTTCCTATCAATCAATGATAAACCCACATTAAAATTAGACACTCCATGAGTTGTTTTCCCAAATTACTTAGTATGTTAGGTTTTGAAGGCTCTGTGAAAGATAACAATCTTAACAGGCTTTCTAAAGCAGATAAAACAATAGCAGATACTGATGAGTGGGTAAAAGCTATTCTAGAAACAGTGGCCATGGCTGAGATGACCTACCTCTAGAGCTGCATTCTGCTCACATCCTAAGGATAATGTATCTCAGCATGCTTTCTCAGTCAATTTCAATAGACAGATTCTACACAAAGCAGATATTCTCAAATATGACCAAAACACAAATCTGGTTGTTAGCTAATATAGTGAAACTACTCTTTTCTTCACCTTCAACATATGAAGATGTTGTCAGTCTGTAACCAAATAGATTAAGTCTGACTTCTTGGTCAACTATACTGGAATTGCATGAAAGCTCTCTTCATTTTACTCCAGACTATTGTATCTCTATATATAAATGCGGAATACCACTCACTGATTCATCATCAGATCTCCCAAACTAGTAAAGATACAAACCTGAAATTTGGTAGATCCGTTCATCTTAGCATCTAGGTGCTCACTAAGAAAGGATTTTTTAAAAAATCAGTTTTTATGTGAGTTATTTCAATTTTTTAATTCCAGAGGTTGTAATTGGACAAAATATAGTTTGTTTCCTTTCTCCTGATTGGAGGGCTTTTGCAGCTTCCCTGTTTGGTTTTGAATTTTTCATTGAACAGTACTA